>JAPQVY010000089.1:52286185-52553685 GCA_028535165.1 Quercus tomentella | reverse complement strand
ATTAGCCTAATTTTATTCAACCCTTTTGGTCTAGGCCGAAGAGCTCATGATTTCACTTTCCTTGCTAGAAGCAATAAAATTTCTTCGTATTGCCTGACAATCTAGATCAATTTTAAGATCGGCTAATTTCTAGTGAAGCTAAGCTAAAAGGGGTTGGGTTTTTGTTAGCCTATACCTTTTTCCAACTGCTAGTGTTTGGTTAATCTGGCTTGCCAATTTAACCCCCTCCTCCTTCCTCTTTCTGGCAAACACACCAAAAGCAACATAAATTCATAACCATGTACTAAATTACAAAACTGGGGCATACTTATGCGAATATTCTTCAAATTATATTTCCGTATTTAGCACCAGTCCAATTAGACTATAAATCAAAGATGTATTTAGCACTAATTAATCCAATTAGACTATAAATCATTAAATCAAGATGTAAAACAATGTCCCATTATTACTCATTCAATAAAATATATATACCCTCAAAAACCAAACCACCCACCCATCACCCAGGAGTAATTCTAGTGCTATATAAAAAGTCACAACTTTTGCCACAACTATCTTATGTGGCAGACTGTGACTAGCTACATAATGTCACTTTCACATGGTCCCACAAGTTTTTCTCTACCACTCATAATTTGTCACGAGAACAGTTATGGCAAAGGTTGTGGTTTATTATGTGGTTTTAGAATTTTTGATCACCCAGTAACCAAAACAGTATCATCAAAAACTTAAGTGATGTCTAGCTAGCTAAGGCAACAATCGACATTGCATAGCACACTACACTCAAATCCTACTGGCTACTACTATTAAGACAATGACATCAACAAAATACAAGGGAAAAGAAGAGGGAGAGATCAACAAAATGCAAGAGCATTAGAAATAGATTAGACATCCTCCTAATCCAGGCAAATTACACACTATACAATTGAAGAAAGGTTAACACTAAGAAAATTGTTACATACAGTGTTGGAAAAACTAGTTTTGCATCTCATACAAAACATGCAGCGGAAGTAACACAAAAATCTACTTCAATCATGAGAGATAACATATAACCTTAAATTCTAGAACAAAGAACAAAAAGCGTACCTTAATGTAGTGAAATTCAAAAACACGACTTGAGAAGATCTTAAATCTTCACCCCAATTCCAAATGGTGCCCAAGATGAATAGTCTTTCAATCAGTTCTTAAGTACATTGAATTTTCTTTGGAAAAATGTATTCAAAAGATCTTGCAGAGAAAAACTATTTTTCTCTTCTTTTAATCATACGTACATTTTTAATTGTCTGGGCAGTTACTTTATTTAGTAACTCTTATTAAATAAAAACTGATTAACTAATTGTGTTAGCCTTTTGGACCAACCCAATTGGGTTTTAGTATATGGCTTGGGATGGGACCAAAGGGACAAATAAGGCTTTAACTCCAATGGGCCTCGGGCCTATTTGTTAACTCTTGATAAGTCCAAAGTTACCATTAATTATATAACAAATACCACTATGGAAATATAATTGCACTCTAGGTCTTATTAATAAATTATATCCCAAGACTCTAATGTGATATCATTTGACCCCTCTATGAAATATCCATAGTAAACAAAGTCATAATGAACTGTCACTTTGTAAACAACTATTTTATTCCTTGAGTCCTCAGTTTAATCTTTTAGTTATTCATATTTATGAAATCTAATTTCATTAAATATAAACTTTAGTAACTCCTTACTAAAGTGGCAGGCCCTGAGTAACCAGTTCCTATTAAACTTATCTCAATGGGATACTTCGTATCTTTATAGAAAAAGATTATAGATTCCATGTAGAGAATATGTGTTCCCTCAACATTACGTGCGGTTACCCAATATACTGAGGTTTTGACTGTTAAATTATATCTCATTTCTGATATATCAAAGTAACATACACTTCATGATCGGGATCACTATCCTCTTAGGATTGAGAATCTATGAAATTAGAAGTCATGAGATTTATTATTTAGGTGACAGTTGTTAATTGAATAATTAATCTCACAACGGTTCAATTTAATATCTCTTACACACTTAAGACACATCAATACATCAACTAGAAGTCTCCACTTCCACGATCAAGATAAACCATCTTAGCTGATGTCGTATAGTCTTCGTAAATGAAATGCCCAATTTCATCATCGACTATGAACTACATTTTGAGTTTACAAGGAACTTGTGATTTATATCTTTTATAACTAAATCACATACAATGCATCTCAAGGACTATGATAATGTCCAATTAGTTCATTTACAAATAGTCTTATACAATTAAACAATTTAATTATTTATAACATGCCAATAAATTGGATTTTAGGGCATAAGCCCTAACATACAGCACATGGTTAAACCTAACTAGCACTGTATCTTCAACAAGATCTACACCAATTAACTTAATTTTGTGAGGTTAGGATTAGGGTTGGACTTAGATCAAGAGGGACAGGAATGTTGAGGAAAAAGGCAAGGAAACAAAATGGTGCCTAGCTTTGCAGAGTTGATGAAGAAGAGGTACAAGAGTTTGTGAATAAAATATATATATATTAAAAAAAAAAGTAGTACTTAAATAGAGTAGTAAAAAAAAGAGCTCAACGCAAATGGAAGTGAAAAACAAACTGCATTAAGTAGAAAAGTGAGCTTTTCCGTTAAATTTGACTAAAATTTTGCTCAGGGCTAAGGCTATTAACGAACCAAGCTTTGTCGAGTAGTGCGTGTTTGAGCTGGCTCATCAATAAAAATCAAATGCTCAAGCTTGGCTTGAGCTTAAGATAAGCCTAAAAACAATGTTTGAACTCAAGTTTGTGAGAATGCCAAAAAGCTTGAGTTTGGCTTGGCTTGGCTTAATTAATTAGCCAAGCCAAGATCGAGCTTAATATCAAGCTTAAACTCGAGCTCAAGTCAAGCTTTTTAGCTTGGAATCCAAAAAATTTGCATCATCAAATGCTTATATCACCAAAAATCAAGTAAGCAAAAAATATATATATACTCATTTTATAATGCTTCTAATTCCACCCGTGATTAGAAATTGTTCAAATTACAACTTTACAAAATTAAATCCATCCATTCATCATTCATTGTCTATAGCTTGAGTAATTGTTCAAAATACAATTTTTACATCCACATTTGTCATCCGTGCAACTATGATATTCACAAATTTAAATAAATTAACATTTCAAAACATATATGAATAAACAAGCTATAAATTAACATTCCAATACATGTGTAATGTCATAATAATGAGTTTATTTTGTAAACATATATCAAGCTATAAACGAGCCTAAGCTTGACATGTTTTGTATCGAGTGCTATTGTTCACAAGCTTGTTCACGAACAATTTTTTTTTTTTTTTTTTTGCTTGGGCTCAACTTGTTTATCAAACAAGCTTAAAACTAAGGCTCAAGCTTGGCTTATTTATAAACAAATGAACATGAACGAACTTTTTATCGAGTCGAGCCCGAGTTGTTCATGAACGGCTTGGTTCGTTTACAACCCTAGCTTAGGCCAACGTGAATGATCTAAATACCATGTTTAGGATAGCATCCCATCACGTGTTTGGTTCTATAATTTGACTAAAATTTTGCTCAGGCCAACTTAAGGTTGAGGCAGGTTATGTTATATCCTGCATTACTTTTTCCCCACTTTTCTGATTGGACACCTCCACCCAAGCAACAACAAATTACCAATGCGCTATTGCCTATTCCAACATCAAAAACACAATAACTTCACTAGTCCATGATCTAAAAGTACAGAACAATACCAACCAAATCTAAAAATAATATCAATCCAATCATGCCTCATCCTCGTGACATGATTTCTTAATATCACCAAGAATGCAAGAATAATGGTGGAAGAAGCCACAAGTAATTTTTCCAACTTTAAACAGTTGGAAAAATTACTTGTACACACTCACATGGTCACTGTTTACCAAATGCTGGTCACAAAACATCTTAAGCACTGTTGGTAAAAAGGAGGGGCGCACTTGTGCGCAAATGCCTCTTGGTGCCTAAGTGCAAGCACACGCCTGATTGAAGTGAAGCACACATTTTTTTTAAAAATAATTTAAAAATTATAGTTAATGAGAAATACGAAAATCAAATTATTATATAAATTGAAATAAATTTTTTTATATAATTCATATAGCATTTAGATAAGCCCTACTTTTGCAATTTTAACACAAAAATTGCAAGTCAAGTCATTTTATATTTTCAGATCAGCTAGATATGAGTCATATCCTTTCTTAAATCTCCAGTATCCATAATGCCCTAATTAGTAATATTAGTTTATAATTTAATCACTTAATGACTATAAGTTTATAAGAATTAGTCTGATATGTTCAACATCAACCACTAAAGTAACTAAACAATTAGCACAAATATATTATATCATACTTTTTTTTTTCATGATTGAGATAAGAATATGAGGACATAGCAATAGGGTAATTGATTCCAAGCAAATATCCAAAAGGGGAAAAATAGAATAAGGAGAAGCTGAGTGGGTTACAGTATCAAGGAGAAAAAATCAAGAAAAAATAAAATTAAAAATAGAGAAAAACTCACAGGCTGTGGGTTTCAAGACAAGTTACACTCAAATATATATTTTTAATAAGTTGCACTAAAAAAATGTCAAATAAATGGTTTATAGCAATAATGTCAAAATCTTGTAGTTTTAATTCTGTTTTTTTTTTTTTTTTTTTTGAAAAATATAAAAAAGCGCCAAAAAGTGCGCTTTGAGCTATTTGATAAAGCATCCCTAAAGTGTGCTTTAAATGAGCCTAGCTTTTGAGGCAAAAATCATTCCAAGCCTTGGGGCTTCGCGCTTTGAACTCAAGCATACCAACAATGATCTTAAGTGAAGCACAGATTTCAGAATGAAAATGCCGAGAATGGCAAAAAAAAATCTCTAGTTGAAAAAAGAAGCCCGTGGTTGATAGGCCTTGGTATACTGTGTAGGCAGACAATTTTTCAGGGTAGGTTGACCTAATGAAAGCAAGTGGAAAAGGAGAAGTGAGAGGGATCAATTCAACTTACTAATCACTAAATAGATACAAATAGGTGCAAATTCTGGTTGATGGATACAACTAAAGGCCACAAGAAAGCAGAGAATTCCTATTAAAGCAAAACTTAAAAATGGCCAAAAGAAAGCAGAGAGCACAAAGTAATCCAAGGAAAAAAAATATAAAGAGCACAAAAAAAAAGGTTGAGAAATGAATTTGAGTATGTAACTATGGCAACGATGAACTTCATATCTTTTAGTTCTATCCCACAAGCAATGCAATACAGAAAATTACAACCTTCAATAGCATGACAATGTATCAGAACTCATGTCACTACATGGGACTTACACTAATTGATGTAGGATATTGATCCCATCACATAACAGTATCACACCCTAATCCAAAAGAACTGTTAGCAAGTCAACATAACATGCCTTCTCCCATTGGAAAGTTAACACAAATACCTAATTGGTTTTGAACCCGCAATCTCACCTCCCACTCACATTCTTGAGAAAAGGAGGTAACATTTAAGAAAGGGCCCATTGACAAGATGTAGGGAAGGTCTTTAAGAATGGCATGTTAATAAAAATAAGAGTCAGAATACACAAATTGCACATGAGCAATAGATTCAGAGTAAGAACAAGACAAAAAAGATTGAAATGAGAATTTAAGACAGAAATAAAGAGACAAATAGGAACAATTCCCCCGAGTTATACAGAAGAAACAATTGACTGGCTAAAGAGCTTTCTATAGCTAAATGCAATTTCATAAATCCATCAGTCTAACAAAAAATGCAGCACAACACTTCTAGAACCACACTCATTACACATAACAATCCTTACAACTTTTCAAGTGCCCAATCCCAATTAAACAAACTCTATACTAATATATTTCTCCACAAATCTGAAACACCATGACCCATGTACCCTAAAACATCACAGGAAAATAAAATCCCCACTCACCAAAGTGTCATCATCATCGCATCAATCAACCAAAATTAGATGTGAAACATTAAGAGCCCAACAAAATCCACCAGTACAATATCACAAACCATCTTAATATCTCTACTCAGTACTCACACTCACCAAACCATCATCGTCATCAATCTACCAAAATCAGATAAGAAACATTAAGAATCCTAAAAAAACTACCGTATTCATCCATTTCTAGCAACTCAAAACAGCTAATACAAAGCAAAATGAAATCATATATATATATATATATATATGATTTTAAATCTAATTGGATCTAAACTCCTTAGTTTTTGTACCCAATAATTCACTTGTCACAAAAATTAAAAATTTAAATGGGACATATGGCACAAAATTGAACTTCAATTAAAATTCAATTTAATTGAATTTCTACAGACCACACACTGTGCTATGCAGCCTAGACTCCTTTTTGTAATGGTTTTAGGGCTCTTTTCATCTCCAATCTATCAATCCACATCTTGGAGGTATAGACTCAGGGACTGATCCCTTTTTTCCTTAATAAAATTCATCGTTTAGCCATAAATAAAGGAAAACGGTACATACCACACCAACCACCACTGTAAATCTTATAGTTGATATTATTTGATGGGAAATGTTAACCAATACTTTTAGTGTATTGGTTTTTAGAAACATTTTATTAAGAGAATTAGAAAATAATAAATGTTGTTGACAGTTTTTTATGTTTATCATAAAAATGGTCTTAAAATTTTTCTATTATAATTTATTAATAATTACCTTAAGGGTATTCGTTAACATAACCTTTGTTTGGTATACATCAAGGGTCCTCTATGTACATACCTTGCACCTGCAATCAGCGTCAAGTTCTAATATGTCAATGATCATATCGCTTGCGACATATGCAGTGACATAAATTAGAATAGGACGACTCTTGATGTATAAATTTATTCTTTCATTGAATAAAATTCTGCCGATTATTCTCAAAAAAGAAAAAAAAAAAAAAGAAAAAAAAAAAAAGAATAGGACGACTCTTGAACTCAGTCACTTCAAGCTGAGAAGACAAGAAAATACCAAAATAGTGTCTAATACTCTAAATTAATAATTTCAATACTCTCTCTATGCGCAAAAAGATGACAACCACCTTTTATGCAGTTGGATCCATTTATGTCCTATAATTTGTGCTAATAAAGCATGTCTTTTTTTTTTTCCTTAATTTTCTTCCCCTCTATTAAGAAGAGGAATAAGCAATGTTTTTACTTTCTAGTAGCCCTTGTGAGTTGTGACCATATATTATTAAGGGTCCGTTTGATACATGTATTTAAACACATGTTTTTAGTTTTTAAACAGCATTACAAGTATTTCCACACATTTTTTCACCCACACGTATTTCTTTTTTGAGAAATAATTATAACATGCTGCTAACCCCGTAGCTTGAACCCTTTCCTCCCTAGACTCCCAAGCACTTTGTGCATGGGAAAGTGCCAATTCAGCTACAAGACCTTTGGCCACCCACACATATTTCTAAAATATACAAACAATGTTATTAAAACAACATTATCAAACAGCTTCTAAATCTATCTATTCCCATTCTCTATAATATCTTTATCGTCAACACCACCAAACAGTCAAAATAGTAATAAATGGTCGTCGATAAAACCACAAACAATTAGGCATTGGTTGTTGCAACAACACAATGTGACATGACCATAAAATGCCATAATCACTTAATCAGAGGAATTCTCTATTTTATTTTTTGCATACATCCGGGTTTCCCATATATGTTTCCACCTAATTTGCTTGCAAGTATTGTTCGGTCTTCATCATTATTTCTTATACTTTCATCACGTTTCTCATGCTGTCCTTATTTTTTTGGTAAGAAATCATGCCACCAGCAGCTCTGTTTTTTTTTTGGGTACATTAGTAACTAGTAAGAACTCGGGCTAGCAACTTTCCTTTCCTTTTTCGTTTCTTTTTTTGTAAGTAATCATGTCAATTGTGGACAAGTTCTCATGCTAACTGCACTTCAACACAATGAGAACAAAAAGGACAATAAATCGGATACAAGGGACACAGCACAAACAAAATAATAAGCTGTGAAAGTCTAATGAGCGGACCCATTTCCCTTTTTCTTGAAGAAACAAACTTACTATTCAGCACCAAAAAAAAAAAAAAAAAACGAATGAAAAACTTTCTTAACATTAAATTAAAAAAAAAAAAAAAAAAAGCACCTTCCTTTGGGAGTCGAAAACTCACTTATTTAAAAATTAAAATAAATAAATAATTCTTTCAAGTTTCAACCAATATTTGACAAACATAACATAGAGGGGAAAGTTCATGGGAAAAAAAAAATTATATTTTTTATTCTTGTGAGAAATACGACCCATAATTTCAAATGTGCCACTTCAAAGTCCACACTTTCATTATTGTCAAAAGCTTGAAAATTTTGAAACACTTGGACCATATGTTATGTGGTTTTGTTTGGTACAATAATTAAAGTAGGAGGTTTAAAGTAACACATTTAGAAGTATTATATTTAATTTTTTTTAAAGAATAAAATTTTAGATTTTCATTAGATTGAAGCAGGTAGTTGTGATTTTCGTCTTAATTTTATATATATATATATATTTATATGATATCATGAATGACTACAAACCCAAAATATATATATATATATATATTTTGGGTTTGTAGTCATTCATGATATCCTTATTAGCATCTGTTAGTGACTCTTCAAGATTCGTTGTCCAACTATTTATAAAGATTTTGAATAGACTATATATAGAAGCATGTTCCCATCAAATCACATTTCAAAAAAGAAAAAAGAAAAAAAAATGTTCCCATCAAATCACATCTCACAAATTACTTATCTAAAAGTTGGTGACATCTCGAATTATTTAATTTACTATTTATAATGGTTACCATGGCAAACTTAATTTGTGATCTGTTACAATTGAACAATATAAAAAATGGAATAAATCACCGTTACGGACTTCAAAAGATTGTTGAATAGTTGGTCAAAAATGATTTGCTTTTGAGTGTAGTTGAATTGATGGTAAAATTAATAGTTCATAAAAAAAAAGATGGTAAAATTAATAATTCGAGATGTCATAATGCACTAAGTGCGTGGGGTCCAAGGAGCACTTGGGTCGCGGTGTCGTTTTGTTTGTGAATTTTCAAGGAATATATGAATAGATTTATAATTTTAGATTTTTTTTAATATTAAAAACTTGATGAAAATTTTAAATTTAACACATTTTTTTTCAGAAAATTTATATCTCATATGTAAAATATGTTCATCGACATCGCATGTACAAATATAAGTAAATATATAAATCAATCTTTTTATTTAGTGTAAGGAAGGAAAACTTCGCTTTTATTTTTTTAATATATATATATATTTTTTATTTATTTATTTTTTTTGAGTTGTATTTTTCTGTTATGTTTTATGAGGTGATATATATATTTTATGAATTGGTGACGAAATTTCAATCTTTAGTTGTTGCTCTTGGCATTTTCAAATATGTGCATTCAATGAGTAGAATGTCAGAGATTGTTTGATTTTGTTTATTTAAACCAATTTTTATTTATGTTTTCTTAATGAGATCTTGTTCTAATTGTTTTTTGTTTTTTTTTTTTGGTTAAACAAGCAGATATTATAAACTAAAGCACCACAAGTCTGTTACAAACATATCCAACTTTATCACTAGCTACTCTTCAAAAAAAAAAAAAAAACTTTATCACAGCTAGGAGTTCTTCCACCACAGGCGGTGGGTTATACAAAATAAGGTGATCTGAATGAAGGTCAGCCCCTAACCTAGCTAATCTATCAGCACACCTGTTCTAATTGTTTGTATCAACTTTATTAGTCCTTACAATATCATTAGTATAAAGTGTAAGAAAATATTAGTTACGTTTTCTTAATAGGATCTTTTTATTGATGTAGAACAGACAGCACATACCTTCCTGGAGCAGCAGGGGCGCAGAAAGTCACAACGCAAGATCAAAGGGGGTGCTAGTAGGGGCCATCGGGGTAACAGTGTCGGAATTGCATGAAATTTGGCAGGTTGAAAGGAAACGACGTTCTGATCCAGATTCATGATTGCCATGAACGTTGCCAAAATTTAGGCGAATTTCTTCATTAAGGCCCCGAAAACAATATTTTTGCTATTTATAGTAATATTTGTTTTTTCTTAATAACTTTTAGTTTAAAAGTCAGAATAAGGTCCCGTTTGTTCTGGGACGACCCTTAAGGTTAGTAGTTTATGATTCTGCATTTAACTTAATTTTGCCATTTTTGGTAAAATTCGGTATTTTTGTCACCTAATCGCGTAATTAGTGCGAATTAGGGTTTTTAGATGTTTTTCCCAGTATTTATATATTTTGTAGCCGTCAGTGACAAATTAGACTATGATCAATAAACACAGACGTTTTGTCAAATTTTCTTCTAGTGGATTCCAGTTTTATTCTCCTTGTGGATTCAGGCAAACCTCTCGTGGATTCGACTATGATCAATAAACACAGACTATGATCAATAAACACAGACGTTTTGTCAAATTTTCTTCTAGTGGATTCCAGTTTTATTCTCCTTGTGGATTCAGGCAAACCTCTCGTGGATTCGAGGTTTACTATCAGGAACTAACAACTTAGTTTCTATTCCATCAAGAGAGCATCGTGTGTGCTTTCTTTAGGCTTCCGCGACATCAGTTGGTATCAGAGCCTTGACTTACCCTGGTCTGATGGCTAATTGGCGAGACGGTGACCACCATAACAATGATGGCGGTGACGACGTCAACAACCCAGTCCTCACTAGGGTTGAGTTCCTTGGTTTTTGTAATGAAAATCAACAATTTCATGATTCAACCAAGCAAACTCTGGACCAGATTCAAGAAGCGCTTGCCACTTTGCTTAACCGAAACCCTAATCATGATGACAAAGAGCGACGTGATAACCGAGCGCGTGGCCCTCCCTATCGTGGTCCAAACCAAAACAGGTAGCAAGACTACAATGAAGAAGAAAGTGAAAACGAGGAGTATGCAGAGAGAGTCCTTGGAAATCATCGTGGTCCCGCGAGGGATAATGGCCGAGATTATCAGGAGCAAAGGGACTATCGGATGAAAGTAGAGTTTCCATCCTTTAATGGTAATGTCTCCATTGAGGAGTATCTAGATTGGGTCAGTGAGGTGGAAATTTTTTTCGATTATATGGGTACAGTAGATGACAAACGGGTGTGTTTGGTGGCCTACAAATTGAAGGGAGGAGCATCTGCCTAGTGGGATCGTGTTCAATTAAACCGTACCTGTGAACGAAAGCTTCCAATACGATCATGGAGGAGAATGAAAAGATTAATGACAGATCGGTTCTTACCACCAGATTACCAGCAGGAGTTGTTCAGATAGTACCAGGATTGCAGGCAGGATACTCGGACAGTTAATGAGTACATGGAGGAGTTTGACAGGTTGGCGAATCGCAATGATTTGGAGGAAACTGAAGATCAACGGATATCCAGATTTGTACATAGGTTGCGAGTTTCCATCTGAGATCAGGTATCCTTACAAACCCTATATACTTTGAATGAGGCTGTAACCCTATCCAAGAAAATAGAATATCAGCATCTCAGGGCAGGTTCGAAGTTTTCCAACCACAGTTCAAAGTCCTCTAGTTCCATTGCCAACAAAGTTAAACAGCCCATGTTTACACCACAATCACAACTAGTGGTTAGGGAGATTAGTGGTGTTAACCAATCCACAGTGGTAGTAGTAGGTTCCGTAGCCCAGTCGATAGCGAACGCCAACCCCTATGCTAGGCCAACTGGGAATAAGTGTTACAGGTGCGAAGAACCAGGACATCGATCTAGTACTTGCCCTAAGCGAGCCGCAGTGAATCTGGTGGTGGCAGAAGAAGGCGAGGTAGAAGGTGAACAAGAGGGTGAAGAGGTGTATAATGATGCTGATCCGTATGCCTGTGATCCCAATGAGGTCCAAGAGGATGAGGAATGCATGCCATTAGGGCGGTCTTTGGTGATTTAGAGGTTGTTGCTCACACCAAGGGTGGAATATAGTGATCAGCGGAATGAGATCTTCCGAGCACGATGCACCATTAGTAAGAGGGTCTGTAATTTGATCATTGACAGTGGCAGTGTAGAGAACATTGCGTTGAAGAGTTTGGTTACCAAGCTGGGACTGAAAATAGAAAAGCATCCATCTCCGTATAAGATAGTTGGATCAAGAAAGGTACGGAAACTCTTGTTGCTTAACAACGTCGTGTTACTTTTTCTATGGGTAAATGTTATATAGATGAAGTAGTTTGTGATGTTGTTGAAATGGATGCTTGTCATTTAATACTAGGTAGACCTTGGCAGTATGATGTAGATGCTACTCATAGGTGTAAGGATAATGTGTATGTGTTTTTTAAGAATGACAGAAAAATTGTCCTTGGTCCTATTAAGGAAGGCAGTATACCCAAAGCTTCTAAAGTGGAAGGGAAGCCAGCACTCCTCATAGTGAACAATGAAGATGAGTTTGATAGGGAGTGTAAGGAGTTGAAACAGGTATATGCTGTAGTGGTGACGAATGGCGAGCCAAAGAAGGTTGCTGAAATACCTGAGGCAATTCAACCATTAATCAAGGAGTTTGAAGTGCTTTTTCTAGAAGAGCTGCCTGCAGGTTTACCACCAATGTACGACATCTAGCATTGCATTGATTTAACTCCTGGAGCTAGGCTGCCAAATCTACCACATTACAGGATGAATCCTCAAAAGGGTCAGATTCTACTGGGGCAGGTGGATGAGCTTCTAAGCAAGGGGCAGATCAGGGAGAGTATGAGTCCATGTGTAGTACTGGCATTGTTAACACCAAAGAAGGATGGGAGCTGGCGTATGTGTGTGGATAGTCGAGTTATCAACAAGATCATAGTCAGGTATCGATTTCCTATTCCTCGACTAGATGACATGTTTGATATGCTGAGTGGGTCCAAGTGTTACACCAAGCTGGATCTCAAGAGTGGGTATCACCAGATTCGGATCCGACCTGGAGATGAGTGGAAGACAGCTTTTAAGACAAAGGAGGGGTTGTATGAGTGGATGGTAATGCCTTTCGGATTGTCCAATGCTCCCAGCACTTTCATGAGACTTATGAATCAGGTATTGAAACCATTTATTGGAAAGTTTGTGGTAGTTTATTTTGACGATAACCTAATTTACAGTAAGACATAAGTAGCCCACTATAATCATGTACGAGAAGTATTAGCGGTGTTGCAGACCAATGAGTTGTATATTAACTTGAAGAAGTGTAGCTTCTTGACTGATAAGTTGCAGTTCTTAGGGTATGTGGTCAGTGTGGATGGGATTCATGTTGATGAGGACAAGGTTCGTACAGTCAGAGAATGGCCAGCCCTAAAGACAGTGAGTGATGTGCAAAGCTTCCATGGGCTAGCAACCTTCTACCGGAGGTTTGTTCGAGATTTCAGTAGCATAGTAGCCCCTATCACTGAGTGTCTGAAGAAAGGGAGGTTCTCATGGGGAAAGGAGGCAAAACAAAGCTTTGCCTTGATCAAGGAAAAGTTGAACACAGCCCCGGTTTTGGCATTACCCAACTTTGATAAGGTGTTTCAGGTGGAGTGTGATGCATCTGTGGTTGGGATAGGCGCTGTTCTTTCACAAGACAACAGACCAGTAGCATTCTTCAGTGAAAAAGTTTGTGAAGCTCGAAGTAAATGGTCAACCTATGAGCTGGAGTTCTTAAGCATTGGGAGCACTACCTGATTCAGAGGGAGTTTGTATTATACACGGATCATTAAGCATTGAAGCACATCAACAGTCAAGTTAGCATTAATAGGATGCATGCTCGGTGGGTTGCTTATATACAGCGCTTCCATTTCACATTGAAGCACAAGTCTGGTGTCACTAATAAGGTGGCTGACGCACTCAGTAGGCGAGCATCTTTATTGACCACCCTACATACTGAAGTTGTAGGGTTTGATTGCCTCAAGGAACTGTGCGAAAATGATGATGATTTTGGTGATATTTGTGGTAAGTGTCAACAAACTCATACTGCTGTTAATAGTATGTACATCCAGAATGGTTTCCTCTTTCGAGGTAACCAATTATGCATCCCTAAAAATTCATTGAGGGAGCAGATTATTAGGGAGCTGCATGGTGGAGGTTTGGGTGGACATATGGGCAGAGATAAGACTATAGCATTGGTGGAAGAGAGGTATTATTGGCCACAACTCAAGAGGGATGTTGGCAATCATGTGAGGAAGTGTCCAATTTGCCAAACTACTAAGGGTCAATCTCAGAATACTGGTTTATACATGCCTTTGCCAGTTCCACAAGCACCATAGGAGGATCTGTCTAAGGACTTTATACTGGGTCTTCCTTGAACCTAGAAAGGTATGAATTATGTTTTTTTTGTGGTTGACAGGTACTCGAAGATGTCCCATTTCATAGCATGCAAGAAGACTTCAAATGCTACTCGAGTGGCCAATTTGTTCTTTAAGGAAGTTGTGCGTTTGCATGGAGTGCCAAAGTCCATCACCTCTGATCGGGATACCAAGTTCATTAGTCACTTCTAGCGGACTTTGTGGAAGCGTTTTGACACTTCCTTGAATTACAGCAGCACTAGTCATCCTTAGACTGATGGCTAGACAGAAGTGGTTAATCGCACTTTGGGGAATCTGATCCGGTGTATCTCAGGCGAGAAGCCCAAGCAGTGGGATCTTGCATTGTCCTAAGCAGAGTTTGCGTACAATAGCTCAGTCAGTAGAAGCACTAGTAAGTCTCCATTTGCCATTGTCTACTGTGTGCCCCCAAAACACGCTTTGGACTTGGTACCTTTGACAGAGCTTCTAGGAGTGAGTCAAGCAGCAGAGAATATGGTTAAACGTATTCAGGCCATGTAAGAAGAGGTGAGGCAGAAACTTGAAGCTACAAATGCCAAGTACAAGGAAGCTGCTGATA
Source organism: Quercus tomentella (assembly GCA_028535165.1). Classification (NCBI taxonomy): domain Eukaryota; kingdom Viridiplantae; phylum Streptophyta; class Magnoliopsida; order Fagales; family Fagaceae; genus Quercus; species Quercus tomentella. Next base: position 52,538,785 of record JAPQVY010000089.1, on the reverse strand, counting down.
AGAAGAGGCGTGAGAAGATATTCAATGTTGGGGATTTGGTGCTGGTCTATCTTAGAAAGGAGAGATTTCCTGTTGGTACCTACAACAAATTGAAGGACAAGAAGTATGGGCCGTTTCAGATTACTAAGAAGATCAACAACAATGCTTATGTGGTTGCTCTTCCTCCAGACATGAGCATTTCTTCTACCTTCAATGTTGCTGACTTGTATGATCATCATCCTCCTGATGAACCAGATAGTGGGAACTCGGGGTCGAGTTCTTTTCAAGTGGGGGGGACTAATGTAGAACAGACATCACATGCCTTTCTGAAGTAGTAGGGGCGCAGGAAGTCACAACGCAAGATTAAAGGGGGGTGCTAGTAGGGGCCATCAGGGTAATAGTGTCGGAATTGCATAAAATTCGGCAGGTTGAAGGGAAATGGCGTTCTGATCCAGATTCATGATTATCATGAACGTTGCCAAAATTTAGGCGAATTCCTTCATTAAGGCCCCGAAAACAGTGATTTTGCTATTTATAGTAATATTTGTTTTTCCTTAATAACTTTTAGTTTAAAAGTCAGAATAAGGTCCCATCTGTTTTGGGACAACCCTTAAGGTCAGTAGTTTATGATTCTGCATTTAACTTTGTTTTGCCATTTTTGGTAAAATTCGGTATTTTTGTCACCTAATCGCGTAATTAGTGCGAATTAGGGTTTTTAGATGTTTTTCTCAGCATTCAGTGGCAAATTAGACTATGATCGACAAAAAAAGACGTTTTGTCAAATTTTCTTCTAGTGGATTCCAATTTTATTCTCCTTGTGGATTCAGGGAAACCCCTCGTGGATTCGAGGTTTACTACCAGGAACTAACAGTTTAGTTTCTGTTCCATCAAGAGAGCATTGTGTGTACTTTCTTTAGGCTTCCGCGACATCATTTATAAAGTTTAAGAAATTAATTCTATCATTGTGCTTTGAATATAATTTATTTTTGATTAACCACTTCCTGCTATGCCAATGTTTGTTGTAGCAAGAACATATTGGGTTGGACAATTATGGAAGCTCTTGGAATGAATGTAGCTATAAGGTTAGTGACAGAGAAACACACCTCAACAAAGCTAAATATATATATTTCTGTACTCGATCGCAAAATGTCTGAAAAATTAAAACCAAAATATATTTTTTGTAGTGTGAGAGTGTCAAATGAATTGGGAGCATCTCATCCAAGAACAACTAAATTTTCATTAGTGGAGGCCGTGTTAACCTCATTCTTGATCGGTATTATCATCGCAGTCATTCTAATCCTGGCACAAAACGTCTACCCGTCATTGTTTTCGAGTGATGCAAGTGTTGAAACTCTCATTAAAAATCTTACACCAGTACTGGCTCTTTGCATCGTCGTTAACAATGTTCAACCTGTTCTCTCTGGTTAGAAACTTAAAATTTTCTAGTTAAAAAATTTCGATCTTTTGTTTTATAACACATCAGCCTCTTTAGTCTTTATATCATATTATCTTCTTCTTTTAAAGAAAAATTCAGATTCTTGAGGGATATGGAAATAGATTTTAATTAATTGGGTGAATAATTTTTGTTCACAGGGGTGGCCATTGGGGCAGGATGGCAAGGTATTGTTGCTTATGTGAACATTGCATGTTACTACGTTTTTGGGATCCCTTTGGGTCTCATTCTGGGTTACAAGCGTGATTGGGGTGTCACGGTAAGTCTTGCTCTCCTATTTTTTGTTTATTTCATTTCTATTACCAAGTGAAAATGGTGGAAGTAGCAAGCAAGCATACTAGTAATGTTTAATAATTATGAGATAAAAATGAAAAGAAAAAACAATCACAAACTTGTAATACTCAAAAAGGTCCTCATATTGCTTCAGATAAGCCATGTATCACCAAGTAAATGAATTCTTACCCTTTCTTTTTTATGTGAAACATGAACTCCATTGTCATCTAGAAAGCACGGACGCGGCTGGGAGGGTGGCGCACCCGAGTCCGACGCGGCGCGACGCGGGACGCGGCGTCCGACGCGGTTGACCGCGAGTCCTGCCGCGTCTGAGTTTTTTTTTTTTTTTTTTTTTTTCTCGGATTCGAGCTGAATCGACTGGATTCGCGCCGACGCGGCTGGATTCGCGCCGAATCGGCTTCGATTCGCGCAGAACCGGGCTGATTCAGCCAGAATCGGGCCATATCGGCCATATCGGGTCATATCGGCCGGCGACCGATACGACCGAAACAGGCCGGAAACGGCCGAAATAGGCCTTCAAACTCGCCGGAGCAGCCGAAATTCTAACCTCAGATGTGTTTCTTGCTTTCTTCTTTCTTTGTTTTGTGAATCAAGTATATTAATGTGTTTTTTAAGAATATTTTACTAGTAAAAATATATAGAAAATATAAATAAAAATATTTTTAATAATTTTTTAATCGCCGAGCCCCGCCGCACCCGCACCCTACTTTTTCAAAAATTGCCGAGTCCCACACCCGCACCCGCACCAGCACCCGAGTCTCGAAACGCACCCGTGCTTCATAGATTGTCATTCTCAATTTTGCAAGGGATTTGGTACGGCATGATGATTGGAACAATCGTACAGACTGGTGTACTTTTCATTATATTTTATAGGACCAACTGGAACAAAGAGGTAAACCTTTTTCTCACATAGCATACACTAGCAAAACCATCCTCAATGAAATTCATTTTACCAAAAATAAAAATGAAAGAAAGAAAACAATCATCTTCAATCTTAAATATATAGTTGCATAACACAAACAGTGTTCAACGATTAACCCATGTTAAAAATGGAAGGATTGACTAAATTGGTGTGAAATGCAGGCGTCAATTGCTGAAGACAGAATAAGGAAATGGGGAGGGCCAAAACAGAGTGATGTAGAGAAAACAAACGAAAGTTGAGAGTTCAAGGAAACATGCCTGAGTTTTTTTTTGCTGAATAATAAGATTATCATTGTTCGGTTAATGAGTATTTGACATTAGCATTTTGAAGCTAATTAGCCTAATTTTATTCAACTTTTTTGGTCTGGGCCGAAGAGCTCATGATTTCACTTTACTTGCTAGAAGCAATAAAATTTCTTTGTATTGCTTGACAATCTAGATCAATTTTAAGATCGGCTAATTTCTAGTGTAGCTATGCTAAAAGGGGTTGGGTTTTTGTTAGCCTATACATTTTTCAAACTGCTAGTGTTTGGTTAATCTGGGTTGCCAAGTCAACCCCCTCCTTCTTCCTCTTTCTGGCAAACACAACAAAAGCAACATGAATTCACAACCATGTACTAAATTACAAAACTGGAGGATACTCATGCAAGGAAAATTATTTGATACTCTCGGAGTATCATAAATACGTACTCCCTCCTCCCACATAAATGGTGGGTCCCACCATGAATTTAATTAGTGAGACCTACCATTCATGTGAAAGGAGGGAATACGCATTTATGATACTCCAGGAGTACACAATAATTTTCCCTCATGCAAATATTCTTCAAATTATATTTGCGTATTTAGCACTAGTCCAATTAGACTATAAATCAAAGATGTATTTAGCATTAATTAATCCAGTTAGACTATAAATCATTAAATCAAGATATAGAACAATATCCCATTATTACTCATTCAACAAAATATATATCCTCAAAAACCAAACCACCCACCTATCACCCAGGATAATTGTAGTGCCACATAAAAAGTCACAATTTTTGCCACAACTATTTTATGTGGCAGATCATGACTAGCTACATAATGTCACTTTCACATGATCCCACAAGTTTTTTTCTACCACTCACAGTTTGTCACGTGGACAAATATGGCAAAGGTTCTGGTTTATTATGTGGTTTTAGAATTTTTGATCACCCAGTAACCAAAACAGTATCATCAAAAACTTAAGTGATGTCTAGCTAGCTAAGGTAACAATCAACATTGCACAACACACTGCACTCAAATCCTACTGGCTACTGCTATGAAGACAATGAGATCAACAAAATAAAAGGGAAAAGAAGAGAGAGAGAGAGAGATCAAAAAAATGCAAGAGCATTAGAGATAGATTAGACATCCTCCTAATCCAGGAAAATTACACCATACAACAGAAGAAAGGTCAACACTAAGAAAATTGTTACATAAAGTGTTGGAAAAACTAGTTTTGCATCTCATACAAAACTCATAGTGAAAGCAACACAATGATCTACTTCAATCATGAGAGATAACATATAACCTTGAATTCTAGAACAAAGAATAGAAAGTGTACCTTAATGCAGTGAAATTCAAAAACACGACTTAATAAGATCTTAAATCTTCACCCTAATTCCATATGATGCCTAAGATGAATAGTCTCTCAATCAGTTCTTAAGTACGTTGAATTTTCGTTGGAAAAATGTATTCAAAAAATCTTGAAGAGAAAAACTAGTTTTCTCTTCTTTTAATCTTATGTAGTACATTTTTAACTGTCTGGGCAGTTACTTTATTTAGTAACTCTTATTAATTAAAAACTGATTATCTAATTGGTTTAGCCTTTTGGGCCAGTCCAATTGGGCTTTATTATATGGCTTGGATGGGACCAAAGGGACAAATAAGGCTCTTGCTCCAATGGGTCTCGGGCTTATCTATCAACTCTTGTCAAGTCTAAAGTTACCATTAATTATATAACAAGTACCACTATGGAAATATAATTGCACTCTAGGCCTTATTAATAAATTATATCCCAAAACTTTAATATAATATCATTTGATCCTTCCATGAAATATCTATAGTGAACAAGGTTATAATGAACTGTCACTTTGTAAACAACTATTTTATTCCTTGAGTCCCCGGTTTAATCTTTTAGTTATTCATATTTATGAAATTTAATTTCATTAAATATAAATTTTAGTAACTCCTTACTAAAGTGGTAGGCCCTAAATAACCAATTTCTATTAAACTTATATCAAGTGGATACTTCATATCTTTATAGAAAGAGATTATGGATTCCATCTTAAGAATATGTGTTCCCTCAACACTACGTGCAGTTACCCAATATATTGAGGTTTTGACTGTTAAATTATATCTCACTCCTGATATATCAAAGTAACCTACACTTCATGATCGAGTTTACTATCTTCACAAGATTGAGAATCTATGAAGTTAGAAGTCATGAGATTTATTATTCAAGTGATAGTTGTTAATTGAATAATTAATTTCACAGCAGTCCAATTCAATATGTCTTACACACTTAAAACACATCAACTAGAAGTCTCCACTTCCATGATCAAGACAAACCATCTTAGCTGGTGTTATAGTTATCGTAGATAAAATGCCCAATTTCATCACCGACTATGAACTACATTTTGAGTTTACAAGGAACTTGTGATTTATATTTTCTGTAACTAAATCACATACAATGCATCTCAAGGACTATGATAATGTTCAATTAGTTCATTTACAAATAGTCTCATATAATTAAACAATTTAATTATTTATAACATGCCAATAAATTGGATTTTAGGGCATAAACCCTAACATACAACACATGGTCAAACCTAACTAGCTCTGTATCTTCAACAAGATCTACACCAATTAACTTAATTTCTCAAGGTTAGGATTAAGGTTGGACTCAAATCAAGAGGGACAGGAATGTTGAGGAAAAAGGCAGGGAAACAAAATGGTGCCTTGCTTGGCAGAGTTGATGAAGAAGAGGTACAAGAGTTTGTGAATAAAATATATATATTAAAAAAAAAAGTAGTACTTAAATAGAGTAGTAAAAAAAGAGCTCAACGTAAATGAAAGTGAAAAACAAACTGCATTAAGTAGAAAAGTGAGCTTTTCCATTAAATTTGACTAAAATTTTGCTCGGGACTAAGGTTGTAAATAAACCAAGCTTTGTCGAGTAGTGCGTGTTTGAGCTTGGCTCGTCAATAAAAATCAAATGCTCAAACTTGGCTTGAGCTTAAGACAAGCCTAAAAACAATGTTTGAACTTGAGCTTGTGAGAATGCCAAGCTAAGCTCGAGCTTAATATCAAGCTTAAACTTGAGCTCAAGTCAAGCTTTTTAGCTTGGGATCCAAAAAATTAGATCATCAAATGCTTATATCACCAAAAATCGAGTAAAAATAATAATAATAATATACTCATTTTATCATGCTATTAATTCTACCTGTGATTAGAAATTGTTCAAATTACAACTTTACATAATTAAATCCATCCATTCATCATTCATTGTCTATAGCTTGAGTAATTGTTCAAAATAAAATTTTTACATCCACATTTGTCATCTGTGCAACTATAATCTTCACAAATCTAAGAGCATTCACAATAGGCCTGGGATATGGCAAATGTAAGGAAAATTAGCATGTGAGGCCCAAATAGCTCAACAACTGGACATGGAAACATGTAAAAATGCAAATTTTTTTGCCATAGTGCTACAGTACTATCCTAAAGGTAGGACGACATTGTAGCACAATGGTATAAACAAAATATTGTTTTTTTATCGATTTGGTTCTTCTCTCTCCTCTCTCATTATTTCATTTTCTTTCTCTCTTTCTTTTTGCTCTCTCTTCTTCCTGCCCCTTCTCTCTCTCTCTCTCTCAACAGAAACTCTTCATTTCTCTCTTTGGTAGACAATGGTGGATCGGTGGCCGGAACTATCTTTGCAAAAAGTTTTTCTTGTCTCTCTCATTCTGTGGGATTTTTTAATAGGGTTTTAGGGTTTGTTATGGCTGTGAGGGTTGTGTGTGGGTCAGATGGTGGGTTTGGATGCCGTGGGTCATGTGGTGGGTTTGGAGGAGTGAAACAGGTGGTGGGTTTGGATGTCGTGGGTCAGGTTATGGCTACGTGGTGAGTCATGTGGTGGAGGTTATGGGCTGTGTGGGTTGTGTGGCAGCGGGTTGTGGAGGTTATGGGTCATGTTGTGGTGTGGTTGATTTCAATAGGTATGATTTTGGTGGGCAGCAACGTGGTTAGTGGGTGTAGTGGCGTGGGTCTGGTGGTGCAGCAGTGGGGTCTGGGGGTGTAGTGGCTTGGGCAGGTGGTTGCTCGGCTTGGGTCTTATGGGTTGGTGGAGCTCATTTTCTGTCTCTCTCACCTTTTTTTCTGTCTTTCTCTCTCCCTTGAATCAAGACTCCGTGAGTCTCATGGGTTGATGGAGCTCAAGGGTTTGATGTGGCAAATCAGGGTGGTGGTTGTGTTGTTGATGGTGGATCCGGGTGGTGCCATGGTGGTGGATTAGTGGGTAGTGATGGGAAAGTTTTGGGTGTGTTGTAAAATTGGAGAGAGAGAAAAAAATATTTTATTGTGAAGATATATTATTTTAATGTGTTGTATAAGAAAATAAAAGTTGGGATGTTGGGTGTATTGTAAAATGGTATTGTATAATTGATAAAGTAGGTTTTTGAGATGGTAAAATAGAATATGATAGGATTTGCGGTTGTGAATGCTCTAAATAAATTAACATTTCATTTTCTGTCTCTCTCACCTTTTTTTTTTCTATCTTTCTCTCTCCCTTGAATCAAGACTCCGTGAGTCTCATGGGTTGTTGGAGCTCATGGGTTTGATGTGGCAGATCAGGGTGGTGGTTGTGTTGTTGATGGTGGATCCGGGTGGTGCCATGGTGGTGGATTAGTGGGTAGTGATGGGAAAGTTTTGGGTGTGTTGTAAAATTAGAGAGAGAGAAAAAAATATTTTATTGTGAAGATATATTATTTTAATGTGTTGTATAAGAAAATAAAAGTTGGGATGTTGGGTGTATTGTAAAATGGTATTGTATAATTAATAAAGTAGGTTTGTGAGATGGTAAAATCGAATATGATAGGATTTGCGGTTGTGAATGCTCTAAATAAATTAACATTTCATTTTCTGTCTCTCTCACCTTTTTTTTTTTCTGTCTTTCTCTCTCCCTTGAATCAAGACTCCGTGAGTCTCATGGGTTGTTGGAGCTCATGGGTTTGATGTGGCAGATCAGGGTGGTGGTTGTGTTGTTGATGGTGGATCCGGGTGGTGCCGTGGTGGTGGATTAGTGGGTAGTGATGGGAAAGTTTTGGGTGTGTTGTAAAATTAGAGAGAGAGAGAGAAAAAAATATTTTATTGTGAAGATATATTATTTTAATGTGTTGTATAAGAAAATAAAAGTTGGGATGTTGGGTGTATTGTAAAATGGTATTGTATAATTGATAAAGTAGGTTTTTGAGATGGTAAAATAGAATATGATAGGATTTGCGGTTGTGAATGCTCTAAATAAATTAACATTTCAAAACATATATGAATAAACAAGCTATAAATTAACATTCCAAAACATGTGTAATGTCATAATAATGAGTTTATTTAGTAAACATATATCAAGCTATAAACGAGCCTAAGCTCGACATGTTTTGTATCGAGCGCTATTGTTCACAAGCTTGTTCACGAACAATTTTTTTTGCTTGGGCTCGGCTTGTTTATCAAACAAGCCTAAAACTAAGGTCCAAGATTGGCTTATTTATAAACAAATGAACATAAACAAGCTTTTTATCGAGCTGAACCTCAGTTGTTCATAAACGGCTTGGTTAGTTTACAGCCCTAGCTCAGGCCAACGTGAATGATCTAAATACCATGTTCAGGATAGCATACCATCACGTGTTTGGTTCTATAATTTGACTAAAATTTTGCTTAGGCCAAATTAAGGTTGTTTGGTTCTTTTAGGCAGGTTATGTTATTTCCTGCATTACTTTTTCCCCACTTTTTTGATTGGACACCTCCACCAGAGCAACAACAAATTACCAACGCTCTATTGCCTATTCCAACATCACAAGCACAATAACTTCACAAGTCCATGATCTAAAAGTACAGAACAATACCAATCCAAATCTAAAAATAGAGAATGATATCAATCCAATCATGCCTCATCCCCATGACATGTTTTCTTAATATCACCAAGAATGCAAGAATAAAGGTGGAAGAAGCCACAAGTAATTTTTTCAACTTTAAACAGTTGGAAAAATTACTTGTATACAGTCACATGGTCACTGTTTACCAAATGCTAGTCATAAAACATCTTAAGCAGTGTTGGTAAAAAGGAAGGGCGCAAATGCCTCTTGGAGCCTAAGTGCAAGCACACACCTGATTGAACGCCTGATTGAAGTGAAGCACACATTTTTAAAAAATAATTTAAAATTTATAGTTAATGAGAAATACAACAATCAAATTATTATATAAATTGAAATTTTTTTTTTTTTTTTTTTTTATATAATTCATATAACATTTAGATAAACCCTATTTTTGCAATTTTAACACAAAAAGTGCAAGTCAAGTCATTTTATTTTTTCAGATCAGCTAGATATGAGTCATCCTTTCTTTAATCTCCAATATCCATAATGCCCTATGACTAATTAGTAATATTAGTTAATAATTTAATCACTTAATGACTATAAGTTTATAAGAATTAGTCCGGTATGTTCAACATCAACCACTAAAGTAACTAAACAATTAGCACAAATATATTATATCATACTTTTTTTTTTCATGATTGAGCTACGAATATGAGGATATAGCAATATGGTAATTGATTCCAAGCAAATATCCAAAAGGGGAAAAATGGAATAAGGAGAAGCTGAGTGGGTTACAGTTTCAAGGAGAAAAAGTCAAGAAAAAATAAAATTAAAAATAGAGAATAACTCACAGGTTGTGGTTTTCAAGACAAGTTACACTCAAATTTTTATTTTTTTTTAATAAGTTGCACTAAAAATATGTCAAATAAATGGTTTATAGCAATAATGTCAAAATCCTATAGTTTTAATTCAATTTTGGTTTTTTTTTTTTTTGTTTGAAAAATATAAAAAAGCGCCAAAAGGTGCGCTTTGAGCTTTTTTGATAAAGCACCCCTAAAGCGTGCTTTAAATGAGCCTAGCTTTTGAGGCAAAAAGCGTTCAAGCCTTGGGGCTTCGCGCTGTGAACTTAAGCATACCAATAATGATCTTAAGTGAAGCACATATTTCAAAATGAAAATGCCGAGAATGGCAAAAAAATCACTAGTTGAAAAAAGAAGCCCGTGGTTGATAGGCCTTGGTATACTGTGTAGGCAGACAATTTTTCAGGGTAGGTTGACCTAATTGAAGCAAGTGGAAAAGGAGAAGTGAGAGGGATCAATGAAACTTGCGGACTAATCACCTAATCACTAAATAGATACATATAGGTGCAAATTCTGGCTGATGGATACAACTAAAGGCCACAAGAAAGCAGAGAATTCCTATTAAAGCAAAGCTTAAAAATGGCCAAAAGAAAGCAGAGAGCAAAAAGTAATCCAAGGAAAAAATATAAAGAGCACAAAACAAAAGGTTGAGAAATGAATTTGAGTATGTAACTATGGCAACAATGAACTTCATATCTTTTAGTTCTATCCCACAAGCAATGCAATACAAAAAATTACAACCTTCAATAGCATGACAATGTATCAGAACTCATGTCACTACATGGGACTTACACTAATTGATGTAGGATATTGATCCCATCACATAACAATATCACACCCTAATCCAAAAGAACTCTCAGCAAGTCAACATAACATGCCTTCTCCCATTGGAAAGTTACACAAATACCTAATTGGTTTTGAACCCGCAACGTCACCTCCCACTCACATTCTTGAGAAAAGGAGGTAACATTTAAGAAAGGGCTCATTGAAAAAATGTAGGGAAGGTCTTTAAGAATGGCATGTTAATAAAATGAGAGTCAAAATACACAAATTGCACATGAGCAACAGATTCAGAGTAAAAAACAAGACAAAAAAGATTGAAATGAGAATTTAAGACAGAGAGATAAAGAGACAAATAGGAACAATTCCCCTAAGTTATACGGAAGAAACAATTGATTGGCTAAAAGAGCTTTCTATAGCTAAATGCAAATCAGTCTAACAAAAAATGCAGCACAACACTTCTAGAACCACACTCATTACACATAACAATCCTTACAACTTTTTGAGTGCCCAATCCCAATTAAACAAACTCTATATACTAATATACTAATAAATCTGAAACACCATGACCCATGTACCCTAAAGCATATACTCTTATAGGAAAATAAAATCCCCACTCGCAAAAGTGTCATCATTATCGCATCAATCAACCCGAATTAGATGTGAAACATTAAGAGCCCAAAAAAATCCACCAGTACAATATCACAAACCATCTTAATATCTCTACTTAGTACTCACACTCACCAAACCATCATCATCATCAATCTACCAAAATCAGATATGAAACATTAAGAATCCTAAAATAACTACTGTATTCATCCATTTCTAGCAACTCAAAACAGCTAATACAAAGCAAAATGAAATCATATATATATATATATATATATACTCCCTCCGTCCCAGTTTGTTTGTCCTCTATTCCATTTTGGGATGTCCCAAAATATAGTATTGTTTCTAAAAATAAAAGTTATTAATTTACTAATATTCCTAGTATGCGCCTACTTTATTTTCAAAACTATTTGAAAAGAAAACTAACAAATATTTTAAAAAATCAATCTAATTGGGACACCTTTTTAGTTGCCTCACTAAGAATAACTCTTTTTTTTTAAAAAGCTGATAAATTTATTTAAGGGTTGTTTTGTAAGCTTATACATTTTTATAAGGTAGACAAGATAATAAATTATGTTCCTTTAAAAAGTTTGACTTTTCAAACAGGATAAACAAATTAGGACGGAGAGAGTATATGATTTTGAATCTAATTGGATCTAGACTCCTTGGTTTTTTCTCCCAATAATTCATTTGTCACAAAAATTAAAAAATTAAATGGGACACATGGCACAAAATTGAACTTCAATTAAAATTCAATTTAGAATTTAATTGAATTTAGACTCTTTGAATTTTGCACCTAATAATTCACTTGACACACAAATTTAAAAATTATATGAGACATGGCGCAAAATTAGATATGATTTAGAATATAATTGGATATAGACTCTTTGGCTTTTGCACTCAATAATTCACTAATCACAAAAATTAAAAAATTAGATGAGACACATGGCACAAAATTGAACTTCAATTAAAATTCAATTTAGAATCTAATTGAATTTAGACCCTCTGATTTTTGTACCTAATAATTTACTTGACACACTAATTTAAATATTAGATGAGACACGTGGCACAAAATTAGATTACAATTTAGAATTTAATTGGATTTTTCTCTCAACTTTGACTATATATATATATATATATATATATATATATATATAAAGATTTGAAATAGTAACTATAAAAATTTTAATATGTCACAGCTCACAAGTATAATTGATAGTGGATGATTGGTTTAACCAAAAAAAAAAAATTCAATCAAACTTAATTCAAAGTGTAAAACATTAAGTGCATTGCAAATCATGGTTTTGAAACCCGGACCATTTAATGAACCAGGAAAGGGAGAGGCTCAAGGTTTTTGAGGTCGAATTGAGGTTCAACCGCTATGTGTCATTTAATTTTTTAATATATTTGATTCTTAAATTGGTTTATATTTATTAATTTTTCATTCCTGACCAACAAGATGTACGTGGCCCATTGCTTTGCATGCTAGACATGTTATTTTCACATGAACTAACCATTTTTTTTTCATCACTCATAGTTTGCAAAATAGAATAATTGTGACAAAGATGGTGGTCATAGACTTTTTTTAAAAAGCAAACAATCTTACTAATTTTTTTTATACAAGTAAACAACCTTATACCAATTCCTTTTATGATAACTAAACAAAAGCTATCTCACAATAAATTCATGTTCCAATAAATCTTATCTTTGTCAATAAAAACAAACTAAAAGGGTATGGCTCAGTAGTATGAGTCCTTATATCGCTTCACATGTTATTTGACAATAATTAAGTGGTTTGAACAGTAACACTTAAACGAATATGTGTACACGTAACATAACAAGAAATCTATTAAGAACCCCTTAAAAAAAAAATTAAAAAAAAAAAAAAAAAAAAAAAAAAAAAAAAACCCTAAAAGTATGGAGCTTAAACACTATATATACTTGTCTGAATTAATGCAGTTCACATCAAATCATTTCCTACTACAATTTACTAGTAATAAGCCCTCCTCTCCATCTTATAAGTTATAAGTGATTATCAACCAAAAAAAAAAAAAAAAATCTTAATAACTTATAAGTCCTCTCTCTCTCATGGAGAATGGTAATCAACCACTTCTCTCGTCCTCCAGAGAAGTGGACCAAGAGCAAGAACACCAGCTACAGTCCCTTCCAGTTGCAATACACACTTCCTCTACTGCTACCTTTAACGCCGATGCTGCTGACATCCCTCCCATCAAGAGTCCTATCGATTTCTACAGAGCGTTCCTTACTGAATCAAAGAAGCTCTGGTACCTCGCCGGCCCGGCCATCTTCACCTCCATATGCAAATACTCTCTCGGTGCCGTCACTCAAGTCTTTCTGGGCCAGGTCGGCACACTCGAACTCGCCGCGTTCTCCATCGAAAACTCTGTCATCGCCGGCTTCTCGCTGGGCATCATGGTACCCTCTACTGTTAATATTACAATACACACAGTCAACAATGTTGATTCTTTGTATCTCAATTGGTTTTCTTTGTGTATATATCTACTCTAACAAAATTGAATTTCAATAGCTCGGAATGGGAAGCGCACTCGAAACACTATGTGGGCAAGCGTTTGGAGCAGGACAGATTGATATGCTAGGAATTTACATGCAAAGGTCATGTGTGATCCTGACCACCACAGGTTTGTTTCTCAGTCTTTTGTACATCTTCGCGGGGCCACTGTTGAAACTGATTGGACAGACTGAAGCAATATCGGACGCAGCGGGAGTGTTCGCACTTTATATGCTTCCGCAGCTATTTGCTTACGCTGTAAATTTTCCGACGGTCAAGTTTCTGCAATCACAGAGCAAGATCTTTGTGATAGCTTTGATTGCGGCTGTGGCATTGGTTCTGCACACAGTGTTTAGCTGGCTTTTGATCTTGAAGTTAGATTGGGGTCTGGTGGGTGCGGCGGTGGTGTTGAACTCGTCCTGGTGGTTCGTAGTGATAGTGCAGCTGTTGTATATTTTAAGTGGGAGTTGTGGTCGAGCTTGGTCTGGGTTCTCATTGAAGGCGTTTCATAATCTTTGGGGATTCGTTAAGTTATCTCTGGCCTCCGCAGTAATGCTCTGGTAAGAAACCCATATGTAATGTCACTGTTAACACTATTTTTGTTTAGGAAATTTATTACTTCACATTTAGAGACATCCCAAGTATCTATATTTCACACGTAACTTAGGAAGCACAAACATTTCATTTAAAATACTGTACTCATGTTATATTTGTATTGTATTCATATTATATCGATGTCGTAAAGGCTATTCTATGTTATAATTTTTTAGAAATTGCTCATGTTACCATATCATACTTATATCTGTATCTGTGTTTGCGTTTTCTTGCATATAACATATAGTATGTACATAGACTAAATTTTTTTGATGTGAAATAATTATGATTATGGGTTTCATCCAATACTCCTATGCATTGGACAAGAGGATAGGCATGAGTATTTTAGGACTTTATATCTTTAAAAAAAAATTGTAATAATTTTAATAATTTCCAACCTTCCCTAGCTTACTTTGAAAACATGAGTTGTCACTTGTCAATGACTCATTTGATTGCAGGTTTTTCACTTGTTTTTTTCAGTATGTGTAGAATTTAACATTTTTTTTAAATATAAATTTTAAAAACATGATTTAGTATAGTATTAAATATACCTGAATTTTACCAACAAAAAAAAATCCTGAACTTATATATGTAGGGCACTAATTGACAAAGACAATTTAATGCATAGGCTATCGATATAGGTTCATTACTTTCTACTAAGTCTTGAGTTCTCATCTTCTTTCTTCAATTTTTAACATTGATACCACTGCACACTCTAGGTGCGATGATCACTCTACAAATATAAATGTTTGTGGGGTGTGGAAGTCAAGGACAAGGTTCAAGTCTTCAAGAGGAAGTTTCACATACATATACACTTAGATTAAGTTAGAGTAGAATTCTTATCTTTAATCAAAAAGTTTTCAACATTGATTATCTTCTTCTAATCATGTTTGGATATCAAATAAAAATGGCCTTTACAAAATGCTATGTTTTATTTGAGAAAATATACTATATGTTCAAAAATTGTGGGTGACCTTATAAGTAACACATTGTAGAATTTTGTGAATATATTGTACCTTCGTTTGGAAAATTCTAACCTGAGTCGTATTCTACAACTTTAAAGGAAAACTAGGTGGCCCATTGTTCCATGGATGCCAGTATGCCAACCCCACATGAATGTATCAAGTATCAGCTATCAATTCAGTGGCTGTTTTTCGCAGAAAAAGTTTTTAACTAATTTTGTGCTTATTTTCAGATTTTATTTCAACTTTACGAATAAACAAATAGACTATTTATTTTGAAAAATAAGCTAACTATTTTATTTTTTTTTTCTTTTGGTCTTACCTTTCAGTAAATACTAAATATGCTAATGAAAATATGAGATATCAAACTCACATCATTTCATCTGCTTTGTTAGACGCACAAATTCAAACTCAAACAGAATGAATATCCCTTTGTTTAATCATGTCATAATTAAGCATCAGTTGTACTATAATTCAATTTTTTTTTAAAGTCAAATTTTACCAAGAAAAACATATATATAATCATCTTTAATTTATTATCAAGCACACATTGGATACATGTTCAATGTATCTACATGTATTTTTTTTTAGAACATGTATCTAATATAACATTAAATATTTTTTACAAATAAATAATCAAATTGTACACAAATAAAAATCCATGTAAATGATCTTGAATTTGTACCTATAAAAATAACCTGTTTGTCTGCATTGTAGTTCATAATTATTTAACATTCCTTAAACCCTCTTAAACAATACATCGAATCTTGATCAAGCAGTAGTCTTAAATGCTTAATTTGTTCTCTCTGGTCAATCTGGGGTGTGCACTTTCCCTCCCACCTAAATTTAAAAAAAAAAAAAAAAAAAAAAAAAAAAAAAAAAAAATTTCTTAGATTCCATTTGAGTTGACTTGTGTGCCCAATCATTGAATGCATGCTGTCACTCTATTGAAAGTTTCTTAGGTTATTGACATAAGGGAATTGGTTAGTAAATATTTTTTTTATAAATAATTTATAAAAAGAGAAAAAATTAATTAAATTTTTTTGACAATTTTTTATATTCTTCTTAAAAATGATATTAAAGTTTTCCTAAAATAATCTATTAACAAATACCCTAAAGGTATCCACTAATTAAATCTTTTTTTTTTTTTTTTCTGAATAAAGTTTGTAGTTCAATTATTTCATCCTAAAAGACAAAACGAATCTTCACGGTAATTTATACTGTTTGGTATAAAATGCTTTATTCCTTTTGGTCTATTATTGAACAAAGTTGTTTCATATCTGGGCGTGTTATTATTACTCTTTTTCTCTTCTCTTTTCTATTATTTTAATGAAAGATTAGAAATGATTTAGTAGTTTATTATTGTACTTTCCAAAAAGTATTAGTATTATTACTTTGCATATAATCTTATCGGTAAACAATTATCCTATATGATTATATTAATAAGAAAGGAGTATTCAGCCAAAAAAAAAAAAAATCCATGATGGTGACGCGCACCCAAATGAGATCTCCCTTTTTCAATTGGTTCACATGATTTTACTTCAATTTGTGGGATTCACATATCATTCAACATTGATCAATTTTAAATCTAATCCTTAAAATGATGAATATATCTCTAAATTAATCTTTGTGCAGCTTGGAAGTGTGGTACTTCATGGCGCTAATTCTCTTTGCTGGATATCTACAAAATGCGGAAGTTTCAGTAGATGCCTTGTCCATATGGTAACTCTCTCTCTCTCCGAATCCCTAATTAATCATATAAATTTTTTCAATGCATCCAATATATCATACATTCCTTTATATAGAGATATAATCCACATGTGAATTCCACACATAAAATCTACATTTATGTGAGAAATATCTAAAATACCGAACATACAATTTTCACTTACCAAGCTATACATACCACACACTGCTATGCAGCCTAGACTCCTTTTTGTAATGGTTTTATAAGGGCTCTTTTCATCTCCAATCTATCTATCCACATCTTAAAGGTATAGACTCGGGGACTAATCCCTTTTTTCCTTAATAAAATTCATCGTTTAGCCATAAATAAAGGAAAATGATACATACCGACACCAACCACCACTGCATGGGATAAGTTGGTGCCCATATGGTACTAAGATCCATTTGGAATCCGCTTATTTTGTTAAAACTGAAATTTTTTTACTGAAAGTACTTTAGTTAAAGGTAAAAGTTAGCTGAAATAGTATAATAGAAGCTATAAATAGTACCAAAAAATGCGGTAGGACCCATGAATAGTAGCAAAAATATACTGAATAATAAAATAAGTTGGTAAAAATAATATTTGCCAAACGGACTCTAAATCTTATAGTTGATATTATTTGATGTGAAATGTTCCAATGTCCTTAGGGTATTGGTTTTTAAAATCATTTTATTGGGAGAATGATAAAACAATAAATATTGTTGACAATTTTTTATATTTCTCATGAAAGTGATGTCAAAATTTTTTTATACGCAAAAAGATGACTACCACATTTATTGCCACTTCAAGTTGATAAGACAAGAAAATACTGGAATAGTGTCTAATACTCTAAGGGCACATTTGGTAGACTGTAATAGACACTGTAATGTAATAGATATTCCTATGGCATAACTATTCGGTTGTTTGGTTGTGTTTTTATTGCAATGAATAGTTATTCCTTATGAATAGTTATTCTTCAAAATGAGGAATAACAATTCCTTATTAAAAGTACTGAATATCTATTTCTTCACCTTATGTAACAACTTTTTTAAAAATTTTCCTAAAAAGCCATTAGTTGCCACATCTTCAAAAAGAAAGAAAATAAATTTTCCTTATTGTTAATTATCAGCTCTATTTTGAACACCCTAAAATAAGTGTATTTTAGGAAATTTGACTTAAAAATGATTTAATTACAAATTCTTTTTATATTATACTCAACTAAATTGTGGATGTATATTCAGGATTCTATTTCTAAATGGTTACCAAACTAATGAATAGTAATACTTATTACATTTCAACTTAATGTATTCCTTGTGATTGAAGCAGGTAGTTGTGATTTTTGTCTTAATTATTTATATATATATATATATATATATATATATATATATATATATATATCTCTTTTTGGGTTTGTAGTCATTCGTGATATACTTATTAGCATCTGTTAGTGACTTCAAGATTAGTTGCCCAACTATTTATAAAGATTTTTGAATAGACTATATATAGAGGCTTGTTCCCATCAAATCACATCCCACAGATAACCTATCTAAGAGTTGGTGACACCTCGAATTATTTAATTTACTATTTATAATGGTTACCATGGCAAACTTAATTTGTGATCTGTTACAACTGAACAATATAAAAAATGGAATAAATCACTGTTACTCAGATTTCAAAAGATTGTTGAATAGCTGGTCAAAAATGATTTGCTTTTGAGTGTAGTTGAATGGATGGTAAAATTAATAATTCGAGATGTCATAATGCACTAAGTGCATGGGGTCCAAGGAACACTTGAGTCGAGCTGTTTGTTTGTTTGTGAATTTTCGTGTAATATAGGACTTAATGGCTTCATCACCGTTTGTGAAATTGCATATATATATATATATATATATATATATATATATATATATATATATATATATTTAATAGCTAAATTGTGAATTGCATCTCATTGCTCTATATTTTATGCCTCTTCCATCAAAGTTGATAAGGTCGTGTCCCATCAAAGTTGCTAGTGTCGCACCATTTTTATATCTTTTTATATAAAAAGCGGCGATGCCGCTACAGTGCTTTGGTACTATGCACTCAGGGTGTTTGCGCTGTGCAAGCACTGTAGCGGTAATAGTTTTTTTTTTTTTTTGGTTTGTTTTGTGTTTTTTGTTTTTTTGTCTTTTCCTTCTTCTTTATATACAGTGCTTTTGGTTTAGTTAACCAGCACCGGAGCTACAGTCCCTAAAGTTTTTTTTTTTTAAATATTTATGTAAGCTGGTATATATATTGTTATACTAATGCAACAAATTTTACAATATTTTCACAATTATTAACTGGCACTATAGCTACAGTGCCTAAAGTTTTTTTTTTTTTTTTTCAATAATCTGTTTGTGTTTTTTATTTCTTTTAAATATTTATGTAAGCTGGTATATATATTGTTATACTAACACAACAATTTTCACAATTATTGACGTGTCAATTTCTTACAAGTCGAAATAAAATAATAAAATATGAGACTGTGACCAACCATAATTAAAAATAAATGTTTTGAGAAAATCTACAACACTTATTGTGTAGTGCTTTTGCTTTATTGCAAATGTGCGTATGCACGATAGCTACAGTGCCCAAAGTTTTTTTTTTTTTCCAGTAACCGGTTTTTGTTTTTTTGTTTTTTTTTTAAATATTTATGTAAGCTGGTATATATATTGTTATACTAACACAACAAATTTCATAATATTTTTACAATTATTGACGTGTCAATTTCTTACAAGTCAAAATAAAATAATAAAATATGAGACTGTGACCAACCACAACTAAAAATAAATGTTTTGAGAAAATGTTACAACACTTATTATGCCGTGCTTTGCTTTATTCAACTGGCACTGTAGTTACAGTGGCTAAAGTTTTTTTTTTTTTTCTTCGGTTTATGTTTTTTTTTGGTTATACTAACACAACAAATTTCACAATATTTTCACAATTATTGACGTGTCAATTTCTTACAAGTCGAAATAAAATAATAAAATATAAGACTGTGACCAACCACAACTAAAAATAAATGTTTTGAGAATATGTTACAACACTTATTGCGCAATCCTTTTGGTTTATTCAACTGACACAGTATATACAGTGCCTAAAGTTGTTTTTTTTTTTAGTAATCAGTTTGTGTTTTTTTTTTCTTTTTTTTTTCTTTTAAATATTTATGTAAGCTAGTATATATATTATTATATTGACACAACAAATTTCACAATATTTTCACAATTATTGACGTGTCAATTTCTTATAAGTAGAAATAAAATAATAAAATATGAGACTGTGACCAACCACAACTAAAAATAAATGTTTCAAGAAAATATTACAGCACTTATTGTTATCACAATATTTTCACAATTGTTGAGATCTCAGTTTTTTATAGATCAAAATAAAAAAATGCTAAGTCTACAACATTTTAACATTAATTTCTACAGTGCCTTTTTTTTTTTTTTTCCCAGTTATCGGTTTGTGTTTTTTTTTTTTTTTTTTTTTTCCTTTTAAATATTTATGTAAGCTGGCATATCTATTAACTATATAAAAGGAGCCAAAGGCTCATGAATAGTGTTTTATTGGTTTATTCAATTAGTGAGGTGCACTTTTTTTTTTTTTTTTTCCCCCTTCAAGTATGCTAGTTGGTTTGAGCTTTGTTTTTGTTTTTTTTAAGATCTTTATATGTTTACTTTGTACTTGCATTGCAAGTTTACATTGTAAATACACAAAAGCGGTTAATATTATACACATTTGCACAAAAAATGGTAAATATTGTACAAATTTTGTAAATGTGTACAAAATTTGACAATTTTTTTGTCTACAATATAAATTTACATTATAATTAAGTACAATGTATACATAGAGATATTGTGAAAATGTTGTGACGCATGTGTCAATTCCTTATGAGTCAAAATAAATTAAAATAAAATAATAAAATATCATACCGAGATCTAACACAACTAAAAATGTTGTAACATATTATTGTTATTACAATATATTCACAACTAGTGAGGTGTAAGTTGTAAGTCAAAATAAAATAATAAAATATTGAACTGGGATTTGTCACGGTCTTATACGAATGAGATTAACTTTTTATGACATAATTATCAAAATTCTTAAAATTAATGTCTCTTTTGATTAATGTAAATCTCTATGTATTTTAAAAATCAAATGATTTATATCTTTATTTTGTGATACAAATAAAATTTAGAATGGATCCTAATCACTATTTTTTTTCCATGACTAGCATGTGCCTTGCACGTGCTACCCCAACTTGTATATATAAAAAACACGAATGCGCTAAAGCTACAGTAACAAAAACAGTAATTTGGTTTGTTCAATCATTGCACTGTTTCATTGTCTCTTTCTCTTTTTTTATTTATTTATTTATTAATATTTATAGAGCTGTTAGTTAATACAATAAATTGCTGCAATATTTTTCATAATTGTTGAGGTGTAATTCCTTATTGGTCAAAATAAAATATTATATTAGAATCAACCACAACTAAAAATAAAGATATTGTGAAAAAAGAAGTAGTACATCTACAATATTTTTCACAACACTTTCATAACAAAAGTGTGAATGCGTAAAGTTATAGCAGTAGCTACATTTTTTTTTTTTTTTTGGTTTGTTCAATTTGCACTATTCATTGGCCTTCTTTTTTTTCCGGTAATATCGCTCGGTCAACTTTTTTTTAAATATATAGCTATTAGTTAACACAACAAATTGTCACAATATTTTTCACAATTATTGAGGTATCACTTTCTTACAAATTGAAATAAAATAATAAAATATGAGATTGTGACCAACTACAATTGAAAATAAATGTTTTGTGAAAATGTTGTAACACTTGTTGTGTGAATGTGTAAAAGCGACTGTAGTAACTTTGATACTTTTTGATTTATTCAATATGTACTGTTCATCACAACTTGTCATCTAGAATTTTAAAATCAGTAACAACTTGTCATGGGTCCATTTTAAAATCGGTAACAACTTGTCATGGGTCCATTTTGAAATCAGTAACAACTTGTCATCTAGAATTTTTTATGAAAATATTATGGAGATAACATTTCTATAAAATAAATAATAATATATCAAACCGAAACTTACTACAGTTGAAAATAAAGATATTGTGAAAATATTATGACATTTTGTTGTGTTCCTAGACTTCTTTTTTGGTTTAATCAAATTTGGTGAGTAAAAATTTACTGTTTCACGCACAATTTTCTTCTATTTGTTTTTTGTTTGTTGTTTTTTTAATGCAAAGTTTAAAGTGGCTATCCTAGTTAAAAATCAATAACAATTTATCATCTAAAATTTGTTGTGAAAATGTTGTAGATGTAGCGTTACTCTAAAATAAAATTATAAAATATCATACCAAGGCCCACCATAGCTAAAATAAAGGTATTGAGAAAATATCGTGACATTTATTGTATTCTTGACCTTTTTTTTTTTTGTTTAGCCAATTTGTTGAGCCAAAATTTATTATTTTACGGACAATTTTCTTGGGTTTTTTAACACATTGTTTAAAGTTAAAAACACATAGTTTTACCAACAAAAAAAATTATAGAAAAAAGTACTTTCCCCCTTTATGTTTGGGGTAGTTTTATCCCCCAACTTTAAAATTGAATAATTTCCTCCTTTATATTTTGTAGACAAGCATATAGTCCTTGCTGTTATTCTTTTAGTTATATTCTAACAAAATCTTATAATTCCTAAAATATTTCATTGTGCAATATCTATAATGCCTCAAAAAATTTTAATGTCCCAAAAATTTTCTTCGTATATTTTGAGTTTTGTGTGTTAGTCATACTTACAAAGTTAAAATAGTGATCTATGGTATTCTATTTGTTACCTAGAGAATACTAATTTATTAAAGGTTTAAATCTTCTAGATTTATAATTTTACCTAATAAAAACTTCAATGACATGTCTTTTGTTATTTTTTTCTTTTTCTTTTTTATTTGTTTTCTTTCTTAAAAAGGTTTTACATTAAAAATTAAGTAAGCTAAGCATCGTAGTTAGGCTCATAAAATAAAATGATAAAGAAGGAAGTATGAATAACAATATATATATATATATATATATATATATATATATATATTTTTTTTTTTTTTTTTTTGAGAATGTGAATAACAAAATATTCATTGCAAATGGTTGTAGGTATTTAATTTGATGAAGAGTTTCAATTGTAGCATATGTCATCATTTATTGTGAAAATTTAAATATAATGTTTTATTAAAACTTAGTTGTTTATTATTGGAAGATGACAACATTTGTTATCATTCTCAATAGAATTTTTTTGTAAGTAGATACTATTTTTAGTAAATAGGTTCTAAGAAATTATCATACCAAATAGATAACCATATTTTAAATAACTATTCTAAATTTAAATACATGAATTGATACTGCTTCAAAAAAAAATTCTATCTAAAATTTTCTCACTCAAGGGGCAGCACGTGCCTTGCACGTGCAACCCTTACTAGTGTGTGTGTGTGTATATATATATATATATATATATATGTTTTGCTATAATTTAATCAATGATCAATAGATTTAGAAGTTTAGATATTTTTTTAATATTAAAAACTTGATGAAAATTTTAAATTTAATACATTTTTTTCAGAAAATTTCTTTCTCATATGTAGAATATGTTCATCGACATTGCACGTACAAATATAAGTAAATATATAAATCTATTTTATTATTATTTAGTGTAAGGAAGGAAAACTTCAATTATATATATATACACTTTTTTAAAAAAAAAAAATTGAGGTGTACTTTTCTGTTATGTTTTATGAGGTAATATATATTTTTTATCAATTGGTGACGAAATTTCAAACTTTAATTCTTGCTCTTGGCATTTTCAAATATGTGCATTCAATGAGTAGAATGTCAGAGATTGTTTGATTTTGTTTATTTAAACCAATTTTTATTTATGTTTTCTTAATGAGATCTTGTTCTAATTGTTTGTATCAACTTTATTAGTCCTTACAATATCATTTGTATAAAGTGTAAGAAAATATTAGTTACGTTTTCTTAATAGGATCTTTTTATAAAGTCTAAGAAATCAATTCTATCATTGTGCTTTGAATATAATTTAATTTTGATTAACTATTTCCTGCTATGCCAATGTTCGTCGTAGCATGAACATATTGGGCTGGACAATTATGGAAGCTCTTGGAATGAATGCAGCTATAAGGTTAGTGACGGAGAAACATACCTCAACAAAGCTATATATATATTTCTATACTCGATCGCAAAATGTCTGAAAAGTTAAAACCAAAATATATTTTTTGCAGTGTGAGAGTGTCAAATGAATTGGGAGCATCTCATCCAAGAACAGCTAAATTTTCATTAGTGGTGGCCGTGGTAACCTCATTCTTGATCGGTATTATCATCGCAGTCATTCTAATCCTGGCACGAAACGCCTACCCATCATTGTTTTCGAGTGATGCAAGTGTTGAAACTCTCGTTAAAGATCTTACACCAGTATTGGCTCTTTGCATCGTCGTTAACAATGTTCAACCTGTTCTCTCCGGTTAGAAACTCAAAATTTTCTAGTTAAAAAATTTCGATCATTTGTTTTATAACACATCGGCCTCTTTAGTCTTTATATCATATTATCTTCTTCTTTTAAATAAAAATTCAGATTCTTGAGGGATATGGAAATAGATTTTAATTAATTGGGTGAATAATTTTTTTTCACAGGGGTGGCCATTGGGGCAGGATGGCAAGGTATTGTTGCTTATGTCAACATTGCATGTTACTACGTTTTTGGGATCCCTTTGGGTCTCATTCTGGGTTACAAGCTTGATTGGGGTGTCACGGTAAGTCTTGCTCTCCTGTTTTTTGTTTATTTCATTTCTATTACCAAGTGAAAATGGTGGAAGTAGCAAGCAAGCATACTAGTAATGTTTAATAATTATGAGATAAAAATGAAAAGAAAAAACAATCACAAACTTGTAATGCTCAAAGAGGACCCCATATTGCTTCAGATAAGCCATGTATCACCAAGTAAATGAATTTCTTACCCTTTCTTTTTTATGTGTAACGTGAACTCCATTGTCATTCTCAATTTTGCAGGGGATTTGGTACGGCATGATGATTGGAACGATCGTACAGACTGGTGTACTTTTCATTATAGTTTATACGACCAACTGGAACAAAGAGGTAAATCTTTTTCTCACATAGCATACACTAGCAAAACCATCCTCAATGAAATTCATTTTACCAAAAATAAAAATGAAAGAAAGAAAACAAATATCTTCAATCTTAAATATATAGTTGCATAACACAAACAGTGTTCAACGATTAGCCCATGTTAAGAAAGGAAGGATTGACTAAATTGGTGTGAAATGCAGGCATCAATTGCTGAAGACAGAATAAGGAAATGGGGAGGGCCGAAACAGAGTGATGTAGAGAAAACAAACGAGAGCTGAGAGTTCAAGGAAACATGCCTTAGTTTTTTTTTGCAGAATAATAAGATTATCATTGTTCAGCTAATGAGTATTTGACATCAGCATTTTAAAGCTAATTAGCCTAATTTTATTCAACCTTTTTGGTCTGGGCCGAAGAGCTCATGATTTCACTTTCCTCTCACTTTCCTCGCTAGAAGCAATAAAATTTCTTTGTATTGCCTGACAATCTAGATCAATTTTAATATCGGCTAATTTCTAGTGAAGCTAAGCTAAAAGGGGTTGGGTTTTTGTTAGCCTATACCTTTTTCCAACTGCTAGTGTTTGGTTAATCTGGGTTGCCAATTCAACCCCCTCCTCCTTCCTCTTTCTGGCAAACACAACAAAAGCAGCTTAAATTCATAACCATGTACTAAATTACAAAACTGGAGCATACTCGTGCAAATATTCTTCATATTATATTTCCGTATTTAGCACTAGTCCAATTAGACTATAAATCAAAGATGTATTTAGCACTAATTAATCCAATTAGACTATAAATCATTAAATCAAGATGTAGAACAATGTCCCATTATTACTCATTCAACAAAATATATATCATCAAAAACCAAACCACCTATTCATCACCCAAGAATAATTCTAGTACTACATAAAAAGTCACAACTTTTGCCACAATTATCTTACATAACAAACTGTGACTAGTGGCATCAACATGTAACTTGTACATGGTCTCACCATTTTTCCTTTACCCCCTACTGTTTGACACATGGACAGTTATGACAAAAGTTGTAGTTTATTATATGGTTTTTAGAATTTTTGATCACCCAGCAACCAAAACAATATCATCAAGAACTTAAGTGACGTCTAGCTAGCTAAGGCAACAGTTGACATTGCACAACACAATGCACTCAAATCCCACTGGCTACTACTATGAAGTCAATGAGATCAACAAAATACAAGGGAAAAGAAGAGAGAGAGAGAGAGAGAGAGAGATCAACAAAATGCAAGAGCATTAGAAATAGATTAGCCATCCTCCTAATCCAGGCAAATTACACCATACAACTCAAGAAAGGTCAACACTAAAAAGATTGTTACATACAGCACATGGTCAAACCTAACTAGCAGTACCGTATCTTCAACAAGATCTATGAGGAAAAGGCAAGGAAACAAAATGGTGCCTAGCTTGGCGGAGTTGATGAAGAAGAGGTACAAGAGTTTGTGAATAAAATATATATTAAGAAAAAAAAGCGGTACTTCAATAGAGTAGAAAAAAAAAGAGCTCAACGCAAATGGAAGTGAAAAACAAGCTGCATTAAGTAGAAAAGTGAGCTTTTTCCATTAAATTTGACTAAAATTTTGCTTAGGACAACGTGAATGATCTAAATACCATGTTGAGGATAGCATCCCATCACGTGTTAACAACTTGTTTGGTTCTTTCAGGCAGGTTAGCCTCATGTTATATCCTGCATTACTTTTTCCCCACTTTTCTGATTGGACACCTCCACCCAAGCAACAAAAAAATACCAATGCTCTATTGCCTATTCCAACATCACAAACACAATAACTTCACGATATCACCAAGAACCAATCATGCCTATTCCAACATCACAAACACAAACACAATACCATGTTGAGGATAGCATCCCATCACAAACAACATCACAAAAATACCAGTACAGAATAATTACCAAACCAAATCTAATAGTACAGAATGATATCAATCCAATCATGCCTCATCCCTGTGACATGATTTCTTAATATCACCAAGAACGCAAGAATAATGGTGGAACTGTGGAAGAAGCCACAATTCCAGCTTTGAACAGTTGGAAAAATTACTTTTATACAGTCACATGGCCACTGTTGACCAAATGCTAGTCATAAAATATCCTAAGTAGTGTTGGTAATAGCGAGGGGTGCACTTAAGCGCAAAGACTTCTTGGAGTCTAGGTTCTGAAGTGAAATGCACATTTTTTAAAAATAACTTAAAATTATTATTAATAAGAGATACAACGATCAAATTATCATGTAAATTGAAATAAAATTTTTTATATAATTCATATAACATTTAGAGAAACCCTACTTTTGAAATTTTAACAAAAAAATTAAAAGTCCAGTCTTTTCATTTTTTTGGATCAGTTAGATATGAATAATATCCTTTCTTAAATCTTTGATATCCATAATGCCCTATGACTAATTAGTAATATTAGTTAATAATTTAATAACATAATGACTATAAGAATTAGTTTGTTATGTTCAACATCAACCACTGAAGTAACTAAACAATCAGCACAAATATATTATATCATACTTTTTTTTTTTTCATGTATGAGCTAAGAATATGAGGACATAGCAATATTGTAATTGATACCAAGCAAATATCCAAAAAAGGGAAAAAATTGAATAAGAAGATGAAGCTGGGTGGGGTACAGTTTCAAGGGGAAAAAATCAAGAAAAAAATAAAAATAGAGAAGAACTCAGATGTTGTGGGTTTCAAGACAAGTTAGACTCAAAATAATTTTTTTTTATATGAAAGTTGCACTAAAAATTTGTCAAATCAATGGTTTATATCAATAATGTCAAAATCCTATAGTTTTAATTTATGTTAAAAAAAAAAGTCTTAACCTTTAGTAATCACTAGTATGCAACCCCGTGCATATGTACGGGTACATTTAAAACAAATGACAATTGAATACATACATACATAAATACATACATACATACATACATATATATATATATATAATTCTAAATTGGAGTCTAATTTTGTGTCATGTGTCCCATTTAATTTTTTAATTTTTGTGACAAGTGAATTATTGGGTGCAAAAACCAAAGAGTTTAGATCCAATTAGATTCAATTTAGAATCTAATTGAATTTAGACTTTTTGATTTTTGCACCTAATAATTCACTTGACACACAAATTTAAAAATTATATGAGACATGGCGCAAAATTAGACATGATTTAGAATCTAATTGGATAGATTTTTCGGTTTTTGCACCCAATAATTCACTTATCACAAAAATTAAAAAATTAGATGAGACACATGGCACAAAATTGAACATCAAATATTAAAATTCAATTTAGAATCTAATTGAATTTAGACCCTCTGATTTTTGTACCTAATAATTCACTTGACACATAAATTTAAATATTAGATGAGACAAGTGGCGCAAAATTAGACTAAAATTTAGAATTTAATTGAATTTTCTCAACTTTGACTATATATATATATAGATGTGAAATAGTGACTATAAAAATTTTAATATGTCATAGCTCACAAGTATAATTGATAGTGGATGATTGGTTTAACCAAAAAAAAAAATTCAATCAAACTTTATTCAAAGTGTAAGAGTGCATTGCAAACCATGGTTTTGAAATCCGGACCGTTTAATGAACCAGGAAAGGGAGAGGTTCAAGATTTTTGAGGTCGGACTGAGGTTCAACCGAGGTCAAACCGCGATGTGTCATTTAATTTTTTAATATATTTTATACTTAAAATTGGTTTATATTTATTAATTTTTCATTCCTGACCAACAAGATGTGCATGGCCCATTGGTTTGCATGCTAGACATGTTATTTTCACATGAGCTAACCATTTTTTCTTCATCACTCATAGTTTGCCAAATAGAATAATTGTGAGAAAGATGGTGGTCATAGACTTTTTTTAAAAAGCAAACAATCTTACTAATTTTTTTATACAAGTAAACAACCTTATACCAATTCCTTTTATGATAACCAAATAGAAGCTATCTCGTAATAAATTCATGTTCCAATAAATCTTATCTTTGTTAATAAAAAACAAACTAAAAGGGTATGGCTCAGTAGTATGAGTCCTCATATCGCTTCACATGTTTTTTGACAATAGTTCAGTGGTTCGAGTAATGACACTTAAACAAATATGTTGTGCATGTAACATAACAAAAAAATCTATTAAGAACCCCTTAAAATAAAAATAAATAATAATTAAAAAAAAAAAAAAAAAAAAAAACCTAAAAGTATGGAGCTTAAACACTATATATACTTGTTTGAATTAATGTAGTTCACATCAAATCATTTCCTACTATAAGTCCTCTATGTGGGTTCCAGTTAACTCAACTGGTAAAATCTCTGATGGTTGAATAAGAGATTTGGGGCTCAATCCCCGCCTACACCAAAAACTGATTGGTGTCTTGGTTTGATAATAAAGAGTTATTATTAGGAGCGGACGCCATAGGTTGATGTTGTGCAGATAGCACCTCAGGACTCAAATCAATAACAGTAAATAAGCGGAAATTAAATAACAAGCACACACAAAGAACATAAGAATTTACGTGGTTCGGCAAACTGCCTACCTACACAGCGACGACAGAGAAATTTCACTATAAAAATAGGGAGATACAATAGTGCACAAGAACACTCTAAAAAAACCCAAATCTCAATTACACCCTAGCACTCTCTCACAGAAACAATAAGAATAGTAGCCGACTGCCTCTCTTTTCTCTATTTTTCTCTTATGCGGTTGCGCTTACTAGGTTAATAGAATTCATGATCTCTCTATATCGTACAACATAAACCTAATATTTCCTAGTGTTGCCGACCTATGACAGATATATATATATATATATATATATATATATATATATATATCTGTCATAGGTCGGCAACACTAGGAGTTACATTCCTAGTTGTATTCGGTCACACTTGACCGACTTACAAGCAATGGGCTTGTGGGCTTCAGTGGCAATTCAAGCCACCCACGTCAACAAATCTCCACCTTGGCTTGAATTGAACAAGCTACATGAGCAAACTCCTCCATCGCTTCCATCTTAGCCCTTAAGGGCTCACAAGCTGCAAACACCAATCAAGTCCAAGCAGTGCTTGAACTTGTCTGTTGGAACTAGCTTTGTTAACATATCAGAGGCATTCTCACTAGTGAGAATCTTCGACAAAGAAATATCACCAGACGAAATCCATTCTCTGATCTTGTGATACCGCACAGCAATATGCTTTGTTCTTGCACGATATACCTGATTCTTTGCCAAATGAATTGCACTCTGACTATCACAATGTAGAACCATGCTATCCTGCTTGAAACCAAGCTCATTAACCAATCCACTAAGCCAAACGGCTTCTTTTCCTGCCTCTGTCATCGCCATATATTCTACTTCTGTTGTGGATAAAGCAACTACATCTTGTAGTGTAGACTTCCAGCAAATTAGGCCACCAGCAAACCTAAACACATAGCCTGTCATGGACTCTCTAGAATCAAGGTCCCCTGCATAGTCGGAATCCACATAACCCACAACTTCTGTACTAGCTCTCTGATCAAATTGGATACCAAAATCACGAGTGCCTGTAAGATATCTAAAGATCCACTTTACTGCATTCCAATGCTCTTTTCCTGGATCTACCATATACCTACTAACCACACTGACTGCATGAGAAATATCAGGCCTAGTGCACACCATCAAATACATGAGACACCCAATTGCATTCGCATATAGCACTTTAGACATATACTTTGACTCCTCATCTGAACTTGGACACAATTGTGAGGACACTTTAAAATGGGCAGAAAGCGATGTACTAATAGGTTTTGGTAGCTCTATCTCGGTGATTTTCTGTCCCAAGGATCTTTTTGGCAGCTCCAAGATCCTTCATGTCGATTTCACTACTCAACAAAGACTTCAACTTCACAATTTCTTACTTACTCTTTGCAGCTACTAACATGTCATCAACATATAGAGCAAGAAATATATAAGAGCCATCCTCAAGTACTCTAAAATAAACACAACAGTCATACTCACAGCGCATGTACCCATGTGTGATCATGAATGAATCAAACCGTTTGTATCATTGCCTGGGAGACTGCTTCAAGCCATATAATAATCTCTTCAACAGACAAACATAATCTTCCTTGCCAAGTTCTTTGAAGCCTTCGAGCTGTTGCATGTAAATCTCTTCTTCTAAATCTCCATGGAGGAATGCAGTCTTCACATCTAGCTGCTCCAACTCCATGTCATGCATTATCACAAATCCTAGGACTACTCGAATTGAGGTGTGCTTCACAACTAGTGAAAAAATCTCATTATAATCAATTCCTTCTCTCTGTGAGTAACCCTTAGCCACTAACCGTGCCTTGAATTTTTCACCTTCCTTTTCTGACAATGCTTCTTTCTTGCGGAATATCCACTTGCAACCAATAGCCTTCTTTCCCTTGGGCAATTTCACTAATTCCCAAGTCTTATTCTTCTGTATTGACTCCATCTCCTCTAACATTGCTACAAGCCATTTATCATTGTCTTTCCTATTTGTAGCCACCTTGAAAGTGAATGGATCTCCATCGCTGGTTACAAGAGCAAAACTAACCATGTCTTCAAAGCCATATCTTTGTGGTGCTTTGTGAATCCGCTTCTCTCTACCTTTAGCAATTGAATAAGACTCTTCTTGTTGCTACTGTGGATCAATCTCATCATCACCCTTATCACTGGGTGAACTATTCTCGTCAAACTCCACCTCAACAGTTAATTTCTCCTGTGGACTATCATCACATGTCTCTGCTTCATTCTGTTTCAACATAAAGGCTTCATTAAATACGACATCTCTACTGATCACTGTTTTCTTTGAGATTGGATCCCAAAGCCTGTAGCCTTTAACACCTTTTTCAAAACCAAGAAATACGCATTTTCTTGACTTTGAAACCAATTTAGAACGCTCTCCACTCTTCACATGCACATAAGCTGGACAACCAAAGATTTTTAGACTCGAATAATCAACTGGTCTACCTGACCAAACATCTTTTGGAACCTTGAAATCTATGGCTGGTGATGGAGATCTATTAATAATGAAGCTTGTTGTGTTAACTATCTTTGCCCAGAATACCTTAGGCAACCCTGCATTCAATCTCATGCATCTGGCTCTTTCTACTAAGGTTCTGTTCATTCTCTCTGCAACCCCATTCTGCTGTAGAGTTCCTTTAACTGTGTGAAGTGACAAGTAATGCCTTCTAATTCACAAAATCTTATGAATTCTTTATCTCTATGCTCTAGTCCATTATCTGTTTTAAGGTATTTTATTTTCCTGCCAATCTGATTCTCAACCTGTGCTTTCCACTTTTAAATATGCCAAACACATCGGACTTATGCTTCATAAAATAAATCCATAACTTTCTAGAGTAATCATCAATGAAGCTGACGAAATACTGAGCACCATTATGAGAAGAAACTGATATTGGACCCCAAACATCTGAATGAATGTAGTCAAGAAAAAATGTTTTTCATTTGAAGTCATGAACATACATGTCATATCATAAAAACTATTTTTCAAATGAATTTACAGAAAAAATTTTCTAGAATTTTTCAAAATTTTTGTTTCTTTTGAATTCGACCGATCGAGTCTATTTTTTCGACCAATCGAAATGTGAAGAAGAAAATCTGTTTTCAGCATAAAGTCTCGGGTCCCTTCAATTCCTTCCCGATTCCTTTCAACCAGTCGAACCTTTCTTTATGTACATTTCGATTCCTGTTTGTTTCCTCTCGACCGATTGGATTTCGATTTTCAAAAACATATAGGAATTAGATCTGACTTTTTCAAAAGCTTTTTATCTATCTCTTCGATTCCTCTCTTGATCCCTTCTCTCTAAATTTTTTTTTTTGTCGTTTTCTTGGTCAAAGATTCAAAATTTTTCTTCCTAATCCTAAGGTAAGACACTTTTGCCCCTTCTTTTTTATCATATTACATGTTTTCATGCATTTTTCATGCACTTTTTTTAGGGATTTTCGCACTTTTCAAAATTTGGGGCTTTTGAGCTTTTTAATCAAAACTAAATCATGGGTTTTTGTTCATGCATTATATAAACATGATTCACATGCTTTAATTTCAAAATTTTTGTAGCTGATTTAAAATTTCGAAATTAGGGTTCTAATGTTCTTGAGAGATTTGGGGATTCTGTGAAATTGGGCTAAATTGGACAAAATTGACTTGTGTGATTGATAGATTGAGTGATTATAACATGTTTTACGCTTGTTATGTTGTTCAATTGATCAATATTAAGTTTTTTTTTTTTTTTTTGAAAATTAGGTTTTTAAAATTGGGGATTTTCTTAAATTCTTAAAATACTAGGTCAATTTTCAAAATTATGTTGAAATTAGAGTGTTTTAGAGCATTAGATCATGCATCATATGAATTCTAATATCATGCATCATATAGTTTTTCAAAAGTGCTTGTTATCTTGTCTCTAACCCCTCTTAATGCAGTCTACCCTTGGTTTTTGTTGTGTTGTTTTGTTTTTGTCCTTAGTCATGGCTCCTAAGGTTGGTAGGAAGTTTAAAACTAGAGCAAATAGGAATCCTGGTTCATCCTTTTCTGGTTCAGCTTATTTTGATAGAGTTAGTTTTCTCGCAGATAAGTGTGAAGAGACTTATGAGACCTTAACTAAATATAGGTCTATTTGGGGTGAAAGGGAGATTATCTTGAGTGAGGTGTCTGATCCTCTTCCTGCACCATTGATTATAGAGTTTTATTCAAATGTCTCTATCTATCCTGAAATGATGGGTGGCCATTATTTGACTTCCTGGATCAGAGGTCAAGAGTTTACCATAAATAAGCAAACAGTTTCTGAAGCTTTAAGAGTGCCTGTAGTTTGTAAACCCACATACCCATACACTGATTTCTTGCTGTTGATGACATGATGTCACTTCTTTGTGGTTGTCCTGTTTCTTAGGGCAGTGAACCAAGAATCAATTCTTGTGAACTCATTGAGCTTAATTCTTTGTACTTAAGAATTTCTTGTCATAACATCTATCCTATTTCTCATGTTCATACTGTTCCCATAGATAGGTGTGCATTCCTTTATGCTCTTGTTACTGATGGTTCTATGTGTTTTCCCTCTATGTTTATTCAAACCATTGTTGATATCTATAGGAGTACCAGTAAAGCTTAAAAGTTGTTCTTCCCCATGTACATATATAGGATTTTGAGGTTTCTAGGGTTATCAGATTTTCCTCCCTTAGAGTTAGTTCACATCACTGCCCCTGTAGGAGCCACCTTTCTTAGACAACGATAGGCACAGATAAAGAGTGCTGAGCCAAGCACTGGGATGTCAAAGAGATCACAAGGAGAAACTTCTACTATAGCTCCTACCTCTGGTACTATGCCTGCTGTTGAGGAGACTTTTGTGGATCTGACTGCAGCTGTGGATCCTTCTGGTGGTGCTGACGATGTAGACCCTACTATTGCCCCTCCTCTCTCACTTCGTGCCATGATGCAGTCCTTCATAACTACACAGGCAGCTTATGGACAGCTTCTAGATGAGTTGTTGATGAAGGTTGGTTCATTAAGAGCAGATTTTGCAGAGTATAAGAGTGCCTTTCTACCTCCTCCACCCTTTGAGGACTGATTTTGCCTTTGGCAATTCGTAACAAAAAGGAGGAGTAGATTTAGGACTTTTTGTACGTAGGGGGAGTAGATTTATTGTATGTAGGGGGAGTTTGATGTATTTTCTTTATTTATTTTCTTTGGTTTTGATGTTTATATTTCATTGTTTATATGTTTATGTACTTGATTCACAAACTTTGATGTGCTTATTGGTTATGATAGTTGTTAATGATGAGGTTATTCATTATTGATGCGTTCAATGTCTTTTATAGGTTTTGTGAATCAAAGTTTAGTTTTTTTTATATACTTGTATTTTTCACACATGCGTTTATGGTGTGTTTTCAGTGTTTTAGGAATTTACAAGTTAATTCTTTCAACAGCTATTGTCTATACTAGCAACTAATAGTTAGTAGTTGTGTAAGAATTGTATTAGGGCAATAACTTGTATTAGGGCTGTTATTTAATTTAAGCATTACATGTTGTATGTGTGTTTTGTCACGGATTGCCAAAGGGGCAGATTGTTAAGTTCTAAAGATTTAGGTTTAAATGTTTAGAATCATGTTTTTATTGTGTTAGCAAACTGTGAACAAAACATATCTAGTCCATGTATTAGGCAATACTTAAAAGTGGTTGTTTCAAGGTTCAAGTCCAGCTAATTGTAGAAAAAGGAAGTGTGGTTTTGCCTTGCTCGATCGATCGAGAATTAGGCTCGACTGATCGAAAATTGCAGGCACAGTTTTTCTGCAGAATTTTTAAACAAGCCTAAGCCCAAGCCCGCGAAAACGTTCAGGGTTTCATCTAAACTTCTCTACATATAAAAGGGAAACCCTATCTACATTTTTCAAACTTTTTCTGAGAAGACTTGTGTGTTACTCTTTAAGAGATCTGAGAGGTTTTGTACATTCTAACTATACAAGAATCTACTAGAACAAAAACTACAATCAAGCGTTGGTAGAACATAGTTGCCGCATCAAGATCATTATTGATGGTGATCTGAAACCTTTGAGTAAGATCTCAAAGTCACAAGCAAGGTGGCTTGTGTTGGTGTAAATCCAAGAAGAGTAGGAGTCCGTGGATTTGGAGCTTGCACGTGGTCGTGTTAGTAAGTTGCTACATGAGATAGCAATAGATTTAGGGTTAAATCTGATTGTAAAAACTTCAATTCTCTTATAGTGGATTTAGTTTACCTTGAGGATAGCTAGGTTAAATCCTTTTAGGTTTTTACCTTAAAACGGTTCGTTTCATTGGTTTTCCTAGGTCATCATATCGTGTGTTATTTACTTTTCTGCATCTTTGCATGATATGATTTATTATTTTTTAACCTAGATCTGAACAATTAACCTAAGTAATCAATTGGACAATATATTAGGTTAAACAATCTAATTTAAGGGGTCTAAACGAACAAATAGATATATACAGCACATAGTCAAACCTAACTAGCAGTGCTGTATCTTCAACAAGATCAATGAGGAAAAAGGCAAGGAAACAAAATGATGCCTAGCTTGGCAGAGTTGGTGAAGAAGAGGTACAAGAGTTTGTGAATAAAATATATATTAAAAAAAAAAAAAAAAAAAGCAGTACTTAAATAGAGTAGTAAAAAAAAGAGCTCAACGCAAATGGAAGTGAAAAACAAGCTGCATTAAGTAGAAAAGTGAGCTTTTTCCATTAAATTTGACTATAATTTTGCTTAGGGCAACGTGAATGATCTAAATACCATGTTCAGGATAGCAACCCATCACGTGTTAACAACTTGTTTGGTTAGCCTCATGTTATATCCTGCGTTACTTTTTCCCCACTTTTCTAATTGGACACCTCCACCCAAGCAACAAAAAAAATACCGATGCTCCATTGCCTATTCGGCTATTCCAACATGAAAAACACAACAACTTCACGAGTCCATAATGTAAAAGTACAGAATGATTACCAAACCAAATTAAAAGTACAGAATGATATCAATCCAATTATGCCTCATCCCTGTGACATGATTTCTTAATATCACCAAGAACACAAGAGTAATGGTGGAACTGTGGAAGAAGCCACGAGTCCAGCTTTGAACAGTTGGAAAAATTACTTTTATACAGTCACATGGCCACTGTTTACCAAATGCTAGCCATAAAATATCTTAAGTAGTGTTGGTAATAGCGAGGGTTGCACTTAAGCGCAAAGGCCTCTTGGAATCTAAGTACTGAAGTGAAGCTCATATTTTTAAGAAATAATTTATAATTATTATTAATGAGAAATACAACAAACAAATTATCTTGTAAATTGAAATAAAAAATTTTATATAATTCATATCACATTTAGAGAAACCCTACTTTTGCAATTTTAACAAAAAAGTTACAAGTCAAGTCATTTTATTTTTTTGGATCAGCTAGATATGAATAATATCCTTTCTTAAATCTCCAATATCCATAATGCCCTATGACTAATTAGTAATTGATGAACACAGTGAAGTCAGTGGCCGAATGTCTCGGGAGTCAATGATCAGAGAGCACTTGAAAGTCCTGAAAAAGCAAACACAAAATCAGAGGCGATCGGGGAAGACCGGCCATGAATCCTCCGATGGTAAAGTTAGTATTTTTGGAATTCCAATTTTTATGGAAGTGTCTGAATGACTTACCCTCTCGTGAATGAGTGCTTATATAGCACGCCTTTTGGGGCAGTTACTTATTTAGTAACTTCCCCTATCATCGAGGAATCCGGAAGACTCGGAGGTAACTTCCATAACTGCTATGGAAGTTACATTATTCGAGCTTATTTTCTATAACTGTCATTGGAAACTGGCTAGGGTGATGTATCTTGACCTTTGCGTTCCGGGCTGTCGCAAGCTCGTCCTAAGCTTCTATGGGGAGAGACGTCTAGAATCCACGAAGGTCATCCAGGTAATTCCTGGGACGGACGACCTTACCATGGACGAGTATACAATAGTGCAATCCCACATTTATTTCGTTTGCCTCATTTACTTTGGACGACCGCATTGGACGAGTTTGGAGTTGTGTGTTATAATACACTATCAGTAATATTAGTTATTAATTTAATCACTTAATGACTATAAGTTTATAAGAATTAGTTTGTTATGTTCAACATCAACCACTGAAGTAACTAAACAATTAGCACAAATATATTATACCATAATTTTTTTTCATGAATGAGCTAAGAATATGAGGACATAGCAATATTGTGATACCAAGCAAATATCCAAAAGGGAAAAAAAATTGAATATGAAGATGAAGCTGGGTGGGGTATAGTTTCAAGGAGAAAAAATCAAGAAAAAATAAAAATGAAAATAGAGAAGAACTCAGAGGTTGTGGGTTTCAAGACAAGTTACACTCAAATTTTTTTTTTTTAATAAGTAAGTTGCACTAAAAATATGTCAAATCAATGGTTTATATTAATAATGTCAAAATCCTATCATTTTAATTTATGTTGAAAAACAAGTCTTAACCTTTAGTAATCACTAGTGTGCAACCACATGCATATGCACGAGTACATTTAAAACCAATCACTATATATATATATATATATATATATATAATTTAGAATCTAATTGGATCTAGACTCTTTGATTTTTGCAAAAATTAGATGAGGCACATGGCTTCAAATTAGACTTCAATTTGAAATTTAATTGGATTTTCTCTCAACTTTGACTATATATATATATATATATATATATATATATATATATATATATATATATATATATATATTGAAAACTCACTTAGTGTATAAAACACTTGTGAATGTTTAGACCCCCCAAAAACAAATATTTCAATACAAGCTTATATTCAAATAATATATGTGCGGGATATGAAATATAAGCAATACCCAAATAAGTAAACTACTCTAAGCCATTAATTAAATTAAAAGCTAAGAGTAAGGGAAAGAGATATGCAAACACAAGATAACACCAGCACGTGTTATCGAAGAGGAAACCGAAGAACTTGGCGAAAAACCTCTCTACCGCCCTCCAAGTGGTAAATGATCCCCTAGAAAATCTGTTGGGATACATGAATAGCAATAAACCCTCCAAGCCTAATCTACCCAATGCACCTAAGCCCTCCAAACTTCTTGCTCTAACAAGGTTACGCCGAACCATGTCTTCTCTTGCTCTCCGGATCCCGCAGGTAGTCTATTGCATCAACCAATATGAATTGGTTCTCTTTTGAACTGCTTCCCAAACACCAAGAACCTTCTTACTACTCTGAATTTGGTGAGGTAAGGATTTAGTTTATGATCCTCTCATGGGTATGACAATGGAGAGGGTGAGAGTAGAGAAATTTGGAGAATTAAATGTATAAAATTGTGGATGAATCAATCTTGTTTTTCTCTAGGGTTTCTCTCTCAAAATTCTCCTTGAAAGCTCTCTACATTTCGTGGGTATAAGGGTATTTATAGTAGGGTATGAGATGGAATGTGAAAAGTCAATTTTTCAGCAAAACAAGGTGCATTGGCGAGTCATTCTCGCAACTGGGATGAGTCGCCAGTTACCTGACTATACTTTTTGTCCTGTAGTGATCCAACTGGCCTGACTCTTCATCTTCCTACATGCTTCACACGTGTGCTTCATTTTGGCGAGTCACCACTCGCGAGTCAGTCGTGAGTCAAGTCGTGAGTCACCTTCTTGTTGCACACTCTTGATCAAATCTTCACACTCTCTCACACACAACCCTTACATTATTTTCACCTAAATACAAGATTTCTAAATGCTGAATTACAAACAAATTTGGCACGGAATAAAGCCAACACATATTTGAATAAATTCAAATTTACATATATATATATATATATATATGATTTTGAATCTAATTGGATCTAGACTCCTTGGTTTTTGCACCCAATAATTCACTTACCACAAAAATTAAAAAAATTAGATGGGACACATGGCACAAAATTGAACTTTAATTAAAATTCAATTTAGAATCTAATTAAATTTAAACTCTTTGATTTTTGCACCTAATAATTCACTTGACATACAAATTTAAAAATTCTATGAGACATATGGCGCAAAATTAGACATGATTTAGAATTTAATTGGATATAGACTTTTCGATTTTTGCATCCAATAATTCATTTGCCAAAAAAATTAAAAAATTAGATGGGACACATGGCACAAAATTGAACTTTAATTAAAATTCAATTTAGAATCTAATTGAATTTTAACTCTTTGATTTTTGTACTTAATAATTCACTTGACACATAAATTTAAAAACTAGTATGTAACATGTGCTTATGCACGGGAATGATGAATTGTAGTTGTGTTGTTGATGTTAGCTTGTGTTATTAAACATATAAGACATAGTTTGACCATGACATTTGGAGGTATTAAAATAGTTTTTCTTTACAATATTCATGATATTGATTACGTCAAGTTTCTTGTTACATTGCTATTACGTATATGATTTTGAAAATCATTATTGGATACTACATATACAATATCAATTCATAATTATTGTCTGTGAAATTCTACTTAATACAACACAAACTAAAATAATAAACTGGTCAAATAGTATCTCCTAAATTGAAATAGGATAGGTGTATGGGATTGTTCAGCACAATTACAATTTGTTACGTTCAATATATTCACATACAAAATATCTGAATAGAAATTGTATAAAAAAATATGCTCATTAGTTCCAAAAAAACAAAAAAAACAAAACAAAACAAAAATATAAACAATTTAATTTGTATGGAAAGCTAACAAAAGCAAAATCCAATTTTGATTCTAATTGAATTTTCTCTAAACTTTGGTTAAAATATATATATATATATATATTACATAGTCATAGTATATTACATAAATGACTTATAAATTTGAATTTTTTTTGCTATATGATTAGGTTTTTTAAGGTTTATTTATATTGGTTTCTCCGTTTTCTACACTAAATTAACTCATTTAGCACAAAAATTAAAAAATTAAGATTAGATGGGACACGTGGAGCAAAATTAAACTCTAATTGAAATCCAATTTTTACACTAAATTAACTCGCTTGGCACAAAAATTTAAAATTTGGATTAAATGAGACACATGATGTAAAATTATACTCTAATTAAATTCCAATTTGAAATCTAATTGGATTTTCTCTCAGCTTTACCTATTATTATATATATAGATTCAATGAGACACGTGACGCAAAATTAAACTCCGATTTAGAATTTAATTGAATTTTCTCTCAACTTTGGCTATTAATATATATATATATATATATATATATATATGTGTGTGTGTGTGTGTGTGTGTGTGAGAGAGAGAGAGAGAGAGAA
The DNA here is from genome assembly GCA_028535165.1 of Quercus tomentella. Lineage (NCBI taxonomy): Eukaryota > Viridiplantae > Streptophyta > Magnoliopsida > Fagales > Fagaceae > Quercus > Quercus tomentella. Next base: position 52,497,948 of record JAPQVY010000089.1, on the reverse strand, counting down.
ATAGTGACTATGAAATTTTTAATATGTCATAGCTCACAAGTATAATTGATAGTGGATGATTGGTTTAACAAAAAAAATTCAATCAAACTTAATTCAAAGTGTAAAGCATTAAGTGCATTGCAAACACATAATTTCTCAACTTGTTGAATTTTGTAACTATAAGTGGTGGACATTTTATACTTTGTGCAACCTACCACTTTACGTAGACCACTCACATTCTCACAACTCAACAAATTGTGAAATTGGACGTGTGAATTGTGTCATCTATAGGTGGACTTGATGTGCTATAGAAAGAAGTTTTCTTTCGGTACAAAAACCATTCGTGCATTACATAGGTAATGGACTAAGTTAGTAGAGTAATAGTTATTCCAAGACCAAAACCTTTACCACACTCTTTCCCGCAATTAGCTTATGTGGTAGACTGTGATTGATCGTCTTTTTATTTTCACATAAACAAACCATTTTTTCTTCATCTTACTAATTTTTTTTATATAACTAAACAACCTCATACCAATTCCTTTTATGATAACTAAACAAAAGCTATCTCACAATAAATTCATGTTCCAATAAATCTTATCTCTATCAATAAAAACAAACTAAAAGGGTTTGGTTTAGTAGTATGAGTCTTCATATCACTTAACATGTTACTCGATAGTAATTGGATGGTTCGAACAGTGACACTTCAATAAATATGTTGTGCACATAACATAACAAGAAATCTATTAAAAACCCATTAAAAATAAATAAATAAATAAAAATAATAATAAAAACCTAAAAGTATGGAGCTTAAATACTATATATACTTGTCTGAATTAATGCAGTTCACATCAAATCATTTCCTACTACAATTTACTAGTAATAAGTCCTCTCCATCTTATAAGTCCTATCCCTCCCTCTCTCTCTCATGGAGAATGGTAATCAACCACTTCTCTCGTCGTCCAGAGAAGTGAACCAAGAGCAAGAACACCAGCTACAGTCCCTTCCAGTAGCAATACACACTTCATCTACTGCTACCTTTAACGCCGATACTGCTGACATCCCTCCCATTAAAAGTCCTGTCGATTTCTACAGAGCGTTCCTTACTGAATCAAAGAAGCTCTGGTACCTCGCCGGCCCAGCCATCTTCACCTCCTTATGCCAATACTCTCTCGGTGCCGTCACTCAAGTCTTTCTGGGCCAGGTCGGCACACTCGACCTCGCCGCTTTCTCCATGGAAAACTCTGTCATCGCCGGCTTTTCGCTGGGCATCATGGTACCCTCTACTGTTAATATTACAATACACACAGTTAACAATATTGATTGTTTGTATCTCAATTGGTTTTCTTTGTGTATATATCTACTCTAACAAAATTGAATTTCAATAGCTCGGAATGGGAAGCGCACTCGAAACACTATGTGGGCAAGCGTTTGGAGCAGGACAGATTGATATGCTAGGAATTTACATGCAAAGGTCATGGGTGATCCTGACCACCACAGGTTTGTTTCTCAGTCTTTTGTACATCTTCGCGGCGCCACTGTTGAAACTGATTGGACAGACTGAAGCAATATCGGACGCAGCGGGAGAGTTCGCACTTTATATGCTACCGCAGCTATTTGCTTACGCTCTAAATTTTCCGATGGTCAAGTTTCTGCAATCACAGAGCAAGATCTTTGTGATAGCTTTGATTGCGGCTGTGACATTGGTTCTGCACACAGTGTTTAGCTGGCTTTTGATCTTGAAGTTAGGTTGGGGCCTGGTGGGTGCGGCGGTGGTGTTGGACTCGGCCTGGTGGGTCATAGTGATAGTGCAGCTGTTGTATATTTTGAGTGGGAGTTGTGGTCGAGCTTGGTCTGGGTTCTCATTGAAGGCGTTTCATAATCTTTGGGGATTCATTAAGTTATCTCTGGCCTCCGCAGTAATGATCTGGTAAGAAACTCATGTAATGTCACTGTTAACACTATTTTGTTTAGGAAAATTATTACTTCACATTTAGGAACATCCAATTATCTACATTTTATATGTAACCTAAGAATCACGTACATTTCATTTAAAATGCCGCACCCATGTTGTATTTGTTTCGTATCCATGTCATACTGATATCGTACGGCCAGTCATTTTATATTATAATTTTTTAGAAATTACTCATGTTATTGTATTATACCCGTTTCCAAAGACGGAGTCAGAACTTAGAGTTAGGGGTGCGGTTTTGCTACTTGCTACATACAGTAATTAACTTCAACCTACAGCTTCGCTACTCAGACATTGAGGGTTTTTTTTTTTTTTTTGGTCTTTGATGTGTGTGTTTAATTTGCTGCTAGGTAAGGACAAAATTATTTTGCTACAAATTTTTTAGAAGGCTGGGTTGTTTGTTTTGGGTAAAATTTATTGGTTAGACTTAAATTTTTTTTTTTTTTTTTTTTTTTTTTTAGTTTTGCTATTAGTAATTTTTGTTGTTGAGCTAATTTTTTTTGAACTTGTATATTTTGTTTTAGATTTTAGATCTATACATTTTTTATGGTCTTTAGAAGGAGAAAAATGTTAAAGATACAAATGTTTTTTATTTATTTATAAATTAATGATGTTTTGAGTGGTATTAGTAAGTAAAAAAAAATATAAGTGGTGGACCTAAATATGAACCAATAAAAATTTGTTATCTCAACACTTTGTACAAATTAATATTATAGAAAAATTTGTGATTATAGTATTACTCTTAAAATAATAAATGATTTTGTTAGGGGGCAAAGTGTAATTTTATAAAATAAAATTGCTAAAATTAATACTCATATATATACTAATATTTTTTATATAAAAAATTAGGGGGGCCATTGCCCCCCCCCCCCCCCAAATGTCCAAGCTTAGCTCTGTCCCTACCGTACCGGTACTCGTGTTCGTGCTTTCAAGCCTATAACGTATAGTATAGCATGTACATAGTATAAATTTTTTTGATAAATTTTTTTGATGTGAAATAATTATGGTTATGGGTTTATCCATTAATCCTATGCACTGAAGGAGACGTTAGACACGACTATTTGAGGACTTTATATCTTATTAAAAAAAAAAAAAAAAGGAGAGAGGTAAAATGCAAAACTGACCTTCTAAGTTTCTTCAAATTTTATTTTAGTCCTCTAACTTTGCGTATATTCATTTCAGTCCTCTAACTTTCAAGTTTATTCAATTAAGGTTTTTCCATTAACTTTTGTTATATGTTGTGGTTAATTTTTCAATTTTATAAATTTTTCTTAAAATTTTTTAAATTCAAAAAAATTCAAAAATATTTTCCTGATTTTTTTTTTTCAAAAAATTTTAACAAAAGTTAACGGAAATGCCTTAATTAAATAAATCTGAAACTTAGAGGACTGAAATGAACGAAAGCAAAGTTAGAGGACTGAAATGAAATCTGAAGAAAGTTAGAGAGTCAACTTTGCATTTTAGCCAATAATTTCCAACCTTCCCTAGCTTACATTGAAAACATGAGTTGTCACTTGTCAACGACTTATTAAATTGCAAGTTTTTCACATGTTTTTTTCAATACGTGTAGAATTTAACATTTTTTTAAAAATATAAATATTAAAAACATCATTTAGTATATTATTAAATATACCTGAACTTTACCCCATTAAAAAAAAATACATTAAATATATATATATATATATATATATATATATATATATATATATATATATATATATATATACCTGAACTTATATGTGTAGGGTACTAGTTGACAAAGACAATTTAATGTACGTGTAGGGCTGTCTATACAATTTCATTACTTACTACTGACTCTTGAGTCCTCAGCTTCTTCCTTCAGTTTTTAACATTGATTATCTTCTTCTAATCATGTTTGGATATCCTATAAAAATGGCCTTTACAAAATGCTATGTTTTATTTGAGAAAATATACTATATGTTCAAAAATTTTGGGTGACCTTATAAGTAACACATTGTAGAATTTTGTGAAGATACTGTACCTTCGTTTGGAAAATTCTAACTTGTGTCGTATTCTAACTTTAAAGGAAAACTAGGTGGCATTAGTCCATGGATGCCATTTTGCGACATGAATGTATCAAGTATCAACTATCAATTCAGTGGCTGTTTTTCGCAGAAAAAGTTTTTAACCAATTTTGTGTTTATTTTCAGTTTTTATTTCAACTTTACAAATAAACAAATAGATCATCGACTAATTATTTTGAAAAATAAGCTAACTTTTTTTTTTTTTAGGTCTTACCTTTCAGTAAATACTAAATATGCTAATGAAAATATGAGATATCAAACTCACTTAATTTCATCTGCTTTGTTAGACACGAAATTAACAAGACACACAAATTCAAACTCAAGCAGAATGAATTTCCCTTTGTTTAATCATGTCATAATTAAGCATCAGTTATACTATATTTCAAAATTTTCAAAAAGCCAAATCATACCAAGAAAATTAAAACATATATAATCATCTTTAATTTAGTATCAAGTATACATTGGATACATGTTAAATGTATCTACATTTATTTTTCTTTTTTAGAACATGTATCTAATATAACATCAAATAATTTTTACAGATAAACAATCTAATTGTATACGAATGAAAACCCATATAAATGATCTTGAATTTGCACCTATAAAAATAAATATTTATTTTTATTTTTATTTTTTATAGTAATTTTTTTTTAAAGAACCTGTTTGTCTTTATTGTAGTTCATAATTATTTAACATTCCTTAGACGCTCTCAAAAAAATAAATCGAATCTTGATCTAGCAGTAGTATTAAAATGCTTAGTTATTTGTTCTTTCTGGTCAATCTGAGGTGCACACTTTCCTTCCCACCTAAATTTTAAAAAGAGAAATGTTAACAAGCATTGAAGGTGCAAAAAAAAAAAAAAAAAAAAAAAAAAAAAAAAAAAGTTTGAAAAAAGTCAAAAAAGACTTCAAACGGAACTTATAAAGCTTAAAAAAAATAAGATAAAGCTGTAAAAAAAGACAAAAATTGTCAGAAAAATTTCAAAAAAATTATTGTTAACGTGCACCTTGTGGTACCCGTTAATACAACCTTTTAAAAAAAGAAAAATTTCTTAAACTCGAGTTGAGTTGACTTGTGTACCCAATTATTGAATGCCTATTGTCACATTATTGAAACTTGAAAGTTTCTTGATCCAAGGGAATTCACATTATTGAAACTTGAAAGTTTCTTGATCTAAGGGAATTAGTTAGAAAATATTTTTAGAAACTTTTTATAGAAAAAAAAAATCAATTGACTTTTTTGACAGTTCTTTATATTCTCCATAAAAGTAGTATTAAGTATTAACGTTTTTTTTTTTCAAATGACTTATTAGCAAATACTTTAAGGGTATCTATTAACTGAACCCATATATATATATATATATATATATATATATATATATATATATATATATATATATATATTAATATATATATTTTGCTGAATAAAGTTTGTAGTATAATGTCTATGCTTTATTCTTTCCGGTCTATTATTGAACAAAGTTGTTTCATGTCTGACATTATTATTACTCTTTTTCTCTTCTCTTTTCTATTTGACTGAAAGGTTAGAAATGATTTAGTAGTTTATAACTATACTTTTCAAAATTATTAGTATTTTTACTTTGCATATAATCTTATCATTTTTTTTTTTTTTGAGAGAGTTTAAACTTATGACATCTGCTCTTGATGATAATTCTTTATCATCAAACCAAGATACCAATCAGTTTTTGATGTAGGCGGAAATTGAACCCCAAATCTCTTACACAACCATCAGAGACTTTACCAATTGAGCTAACTGGAACCCACGCATATAATCTTATCATTAAACAATAACCCTATATGATTATATTACTACTAGAGGAGTTAAAAAAAAAAAAAAAAAATCCATGATGGGTCACATACTCACATGCACCCAATGAGATGATCCCTTTTTCAATTGGTTCATACCTTTTTTTTAATATACGATTATACTTTGATTTGCGGGATTCACATCATTCAATTTTAAATCTAATCCTTGAAATGATGAATATATATTTAAATTAATCTTGTGCAGCTTGGAAGTGTGGTACTTCATGGCGCTAATTCTCTTTGCTGGATATCTAAAAAATGCGGAAGTTTCAGTAGATGCCTTGTCCATATGGTAACTCTCTCTCTCTCTCTCTCTCTTTCTCTCTCTCTAATTAATCATATAAAATTTTTCAATGCATCCAATATATCATACATTCCTATATATACACCAAGCACCCGCAATGAGCGTCAAATTCTAATATGTCAACGGTCAAATCGCCTGTGACATATGCAGTGACATAAATTAGAATAGGACGACTCTTGTCTCACTGCATTCAATCTTTTTCTAAGCAAAACTCTCTAAATTAGTAATTTGAATACTCTCTCTATACGCAAAAAGATGACTACCACATCCGCATGTTATGCAGTTGGATCTGTCTATGTCTTATAATTTGTGCTAATCATGCATGTCTTTTTTTTTTCTTCTTAATTTTCTTCCCCTCTAATAAGAGTAAGAATAAGCAATGCTTTTACTTTCTAGTAGCCCTTGTGAGCTGTGACCATATAACATGAAAACTATGTTCTGTTTGATAACGTTATTTTAGTAATGTTGTTTGCAATTTTTGAAAATACGTATAAATAAAAAAATGTATAGAAATATATGTAATATTATTTAAAAACTGAAATTATTACTCATAATCTCATACCAAACGGCCCCAATATATTCATATTCTCCATAATATCTTTATCATCACCCTCACAAAATAGACAAAACTAGTAACAAATGGTAGTCGATAATCGATACTCGAAACCACAAACTATTAAGACATTGGTTGTTGCAACTACACACAATATGACATCACCACAAAATCAGAGGAATTTTCTTCTTCTTTTTTTGCATATATCCCTGTTATATATATTTCCACGTAATTTTCTTACAAGTATTTAGTTCGTTCTTCATCATTATTTCTTTCATCACGTTTCTCATGCCGTCCCTTTTTTTTTGGTAAGTACTCATGCCACCAGCAACTCATGGGGTGTTCATCAAATCGCAAAAACCGCATCAAAACCACCCACAAAATAGCATAACTACACCGTACCGCAATTAACAGTGTACCGCACCGCACCACATGGTGCAGTGCCGTTTGCAATTTTATAATAAAAAACCGCACAAGCTGCACCGCACCTTCTTTATATATTAATATATTTATTTATTTTTAATATTAAATATATTATTAATAGTTTAATAACCCTAGTTTAAAAAAAAAAAGTTTGATAACCTAGCAAGTGTTGACTAGGAAAGCCAACCCAAAATAAAGAAAAACTAATTCAATAGTTTAAAATTTGGCCTAAAACAAAGGGAAAAATTAGTTTTGGGCTTGGTAGGAAAAGCCCAAAATTGGAAAAATATACCGACTTCAAACTGTTCAAACTGCTTTTTATACATCATACCACACATGTGACCACAAAAATGAGGTGCGGTGCGGTTACAGTTTTAGCTAAAATCCAAAACCGCATCGCACCACATTGCACCGCGCATGTGACTGCAAAGATAAGGTGCGGTGCAGTTATGATTTTAGCTAAACCACACCGTGATGCTAAAAATAGCCTAAAACCGCACCACACCACACACCCCTACTCATGTCAATTTTGGACAAGTTCTCATGCTAACCACACTTCAACACAATGAGAACAAAAAAGGACAATTAACCATTCATGATATCCTCATTAGCATCTGTTAGTGACTCTTCAAGATTAGTTGCCCAACTATTTATAAAGATTTTGAATAGACTATATATAGAAGCTTGTTCCCATCAAATCACATCCCACAAGTGACCTATCTAAGAGTTGGTGACATCTCGAATTATTTAATTTACTATTTATAATGGTTACCATGACAAACTTTGTGATCTGTTACAATTGAACAATATAAAAAATGGAATAAATCACTGTTACTCAGATTTCAAAAGATTGTTGAATGGTTGGTCAAAAATGATTTGCTTTTTTTTTTTTTTTGATGAACAAAAATGATTTGCTTTGAGTGTAGTTGAATAGATGGTAAAAATAAAATTAATAATTCGAGATGTCATAGACTCATAATGCACTAAGTGCATGGGGTCCAAGGAGCACTTGGGTCGAGCTGTCTGTTTGTTCGTGAATTTTCATGGAATATAAGCCTCATCGATACCGTTGTGAAATTGCATTTTTTTTTTAAATAATTTAATCAATGATCAATAGATTTCTAATTTTAGATTTTTTTTTAATATTAAAAACTTGATGAAATTTTTAAATTTAACACTCATTTTTTTCATAAAATTTCTTTCTCATATGTAAAATATGATCATCGACATTGCATGTACAAATATAAGTAAATATATAAATCTATTTTTTTATTTAGTGTAAGGAAGGAAAACTTTGTTTTTATTTTTTTTAATGTAAATATATATATATATTTTTTTTTTTTTGAGGTGTACTTTTCTGTTATGTTTTATGAGGTAATTTTTTTTTTTTTTTTTTTTTTTATCAATTGGTGACAAAATTTCAATCTTTAATTCTTGCTCTTGGCGTTTTCAAATATGTGCATTCAATGAGTAGAATGTCAGAGATTGTTTGATTTCGTTTATTTAAACCAATTTTTATTTATATTTTCTTAATGAGATCTTTGTTCTAATTGTTTTGTATCAACTTTATTAGTCCTTGCAATATCATTTGTATAAAGTGTAAGAAAATATTGGTTATGTTTTCTTAATGGGATCTTTTTAATAAAGTCTAAGAAAATTTTATTTGTATTTGGAATAACAATTTTTGCGAGCAGAAAAAGTTATATAATCGTTATAATATTATTGTGCTTTGAATATATGAAGCCAGTGCAATACATGGGCCTAAAGCTATTCTATCATTATTGTGCTTTGAATATAATTTATTTTTGATTAACGATTTCCTGCAATGCCAATGTTTGTCGTAGCATGAACATATTGGTCTGGACAATTATGGAATCTCTTGGAATGAATGCAGCTATAAGGTTAGTGACAGATAAACACACCTCAATAAAGCTATATATTAATGAGATCCTAATAAGAATATTTGTAATAATGATGGTCTTTTTTTAACCATTGGATCTATTTAAATCCAACGGTTTAAAGTGTAACTCTTTAGAAACTCTTATAGATATATGGTAATTAAGTTTGGTAGGAAAACTACTCTAAAATGCTTGATTTGCAAACAGTGCCAACCTAACAAATTTCTAGTGTACCGTGCAATTGTTTCTTTGCAGAAACTCCCACTTTGGCAATGGCAAGGTGCTCATCTGTAGATGAGTTTGTGTTTTGCAGGTTCTTGAAAATAGTGGTGTGTGGTGTGCCTTTTAATAAGTGGAAAGAAATAAATAAGGGGAGAGAGAAAAATATTGTGGTATTAATTAGGTTATCAGATGGAAAGTAATAGTATTTAATAATATTTTTTTCAACTATTAGATCTTTTAGAAATCTACGGTGTAAAAAATGTGTAACTTTATAAAAGTTACACCAGGTGTAACTTAAACCTATCTTATATATATATATATATATATATATATATATATATATATATATATATATATATATTTCTGTACTCGATTGCAAAATGTCTGAAAAATTAAAACCAAAATATATTTTTTGCAGTGTGAGAGTGTCAAATGAATTGGGAGCAGCTCATCCAAGAACAGCTAAATTTTCATTAGTAGTGGCCGTGATAACCTCATTCTTGATCGGTGTTATCATCTCAGTCATTCTAATCGTGACACGAAACTTGTACCCATCCTTATTTTCAAGTGATGCAAGTGTTGAAACTCTCGTTAAACAGCTTACACCAATACTGGCTCTTTGTATCGTCATTGACAATGTTCAACCTGTTCTCTCTGGTTAGAAACTTGGAATTTTCTAGTTAAAAAATTTTCGATCTTTTGTTTTATAATACGTCCTCTTTAGTTTTTATATCATATTATCTTCTTCATTTAAATTCAGATTCTTGAGGGAAATGGAAATAGAAATAGATTTTAATTAATATGGTGAATAATGTTTTTTTCACAGGGGTGGCTATTGGAGCAGGATGGCAAGGTATAGTTGCTTATGTGAACATTGCATGTTACTACGTTTTTGGGATCCCTTTGGGTCTCATTCTCGGTTACAAGCTTGATTGGGGTGTCACGGTAAGTCTTGCTCTCCTATTTTTTGTTTATTTCATTTCTATTTCCAAGTGAAAATGATGGAAGTAGCAAGCAAGCCTACTAGTTATCTTTAATAATTATGAGATAAAATTATGAAAAGTGAAAACAATCACAAACGTGCAATACTCAAGAGGATCATATTGCATCAGATAAGCCATGCATCACCATGTAAATGAACTTCTTGTCCCTTTTTTTAATGTGAAACATGAACTTTTGTGTCATTCTCAATTTTGCAGGGGATTTGGTACGGTATGATAGCGGGAACAATTGTACAAACTTGTGTCCTTTTCTTTATAGTTTATAGGACCAACTGGAACAAAGAGGTAAACTTTTTTCACATTTATCTTATGTATATGTGGCTTCTAATGAAATTCCTTTTACTGAAAACAAAAAACAAAAAACAAAAAAAAAAAACAAAAAACGAAAACGAAAGACAGTTGCCTTCAATCTTTCTAACTGGAATGATAATCTTAAATCGGTAAAACCTATTACACATGCCATTTTGCGCATACGTCTATACACAAGTGAATTTGAACTGAAATCGTCGTGAATAGACGTGTGCAAAATGGTGTGTGTAATTAACAATGCCCATATTAAATAGTTACCTTATACAAACAATGCTCAACAAATAGCCCGTGTTAAGAATGGAAGGATTGACTAAATTGGTGTGAAATGCAGGCATCAATTGCTGAAGACAGAATAAGGAAATGGGGAGGGCCGAAAGAGAGTGATGTAGAGAAAACAAACGAGAGCTGAGAGTTCAAGGAAACATGCCTGAGTTTTTTTTTGCAGAATAATAAGATTATCATTGTTCAGCTAATGAGTATTTGACATCAGCATTTTAAAGCTAATTAGCCAAATTTTATTCAACTTTTTTGGTCTGGGCCAAAGAACTCATGATTTCACTTTCCTTGCTAGAAGCAATAAATTTTCTTCGTATTGCCTGACAATCTAGATCAATTTTAAGATCGGCTAATTTCTAGTGAAGCTAAGCTAAAAGGGGTTGGGTTTTTGTTAGCCTATACCTTTTTCCAACTGCTAGTGTTTGGTTAATCTGGGTTGCCAATTCAACCCCCTCCTCCTTCCTCTTTCTGGCAAACACAACAAGAGCAACATAAATTCATAACCATGTACTAAATTACAAAACTGGAGCATACTCATGCAAACATTCTTCAAATTATATTTCCATATTTAGCACTAGTCCAATTAGACTATAAATCAAAGATGTATTTAGCATTAATTAATCCAATTAGACTATAAATCATTAAATCAAGATGTAGAACAATGTCCCATTATTACTCATTCAACAAAATATATATCCTCAAAAAATATATATATCCTCAAAAACCAAACCACCCACCTATCACCCAAGAGTAATTCTAGTGCCACATAAAAAGTCATAACTAAAGTCACAACTTTTGCCACAACTATCTTATGTGGCAGACTGTGACTAGCTACATAATGTCACTTTCACATGGTCCCACAAGTTTTTATCTACTACTCACAGTTTGTCACGTAAACAGTTATAGCAAAGGTTGTGGTTTATTATGTGGTTTTAGAATTTTTGATCACCCAGTAACCAAAACAGTATCATCAAAAACTTAAGTGATGTTTAGCTAGCTAAGGCAACAATCGACATTGCACAACACACTGCACTCAAATCCTACTGGCTACTGCTATGGAGACAATGAGATCAACAAAATACAAGGGAAAAGAAAAGAGAGAGAGAGATCAACAAAATGCAAGAGCATTAGAAATAGATTAGACATCCTCCTAATCCATGCAAATTACACCATACAACTGAAGAAAGGTCAACACTAAGAAAATTGTTACATACAATGTTGGAAAAACTAGTTTTGCATCTCATACAAAACCCGCAGCAGAAACAACACAAGGATCTATTTCAATCATGAGAGATAACATATAACCTTGAATTCTAGAACAAATAACAGAAAGCGTACCTTAATACAGTGAAATTCAAAAACACGACTTGAGAAGATCTTAAATCTTCACCCTAATTCCACATGGTACCCAAGATGAATAGTCTCTCAATCAGTTCTTAAGTGCGTTGAATTTTCTTTGGAAAAATGTATTCAAAAGATCTTGCAAAGAAAAACTATTTTTCTCTTCTTTTAATCATACGTACATTTTTAATTGCTTGGGCAGTTATTTTATTTAGTAACTCTTATTAAATAAAAACTGATTATCTAATTGGATTAGCCTTTTGGGCTAGTTCAATTGGGCTTTAGTATATGGCTTAGGATGGGACCAAAAGGACAAATAAGGCCCCAGCTCCAATGGACCTCAAGCTTATCTGTCAACTCTTGACAAGTCCAAAATTACCATTAATTATATAACAAGTACTATTATGAAAATATAATTGCACTCTAAGCCTTATTAATAAATTATATCCCAAGACTCCAATATGATATCATTTGACCCCTCCATGAAATATCCATAGTAAACAAAGTCATAATGAACTGTTACTTTGTAAATAACTATTTTATTCCTTTAAATCTCCGGTTTAATCTTTTAGTTATTCATATTTATGAAATCTAATTTCATTAAATATAAACTTTAGTAACTCCTTACTAAAGTGGCAAGCCCTGAATAATTAGTTCTTATTAAACTTATCTCAAGGGGATACTTCATATCTTTGTAGAAAGAGATTATGGATTCCATCTTGAGAATATGTGTTCCCTCAACACTACGTGCGGTTACCCAATATACTGAGGTTTTGACCGTTAAATTATATCTCACTCTTGATATATCAAAGTAACCTACACTTCATGATCGGGTTCACTATCCTCTCAGGATTGAGAATCTATGAAATTAGAAGTCGTGAGATTTATTATTCAGGTGATAGTTGTTAATTGAATAATTAATCTCACAGCGGTCCAATTTCTTATATCTTATACACTTAAGACACATCAACACATCAACTAGAAGTCTTCACTTCCATGATCAAGACAAACCATCTTAGCTGATGTGATATAGTCTTCGCAGATGAAATGCATAATTTCATCATCAACTACGAACTACATTCTGAGTTTACAAGGAACTTGTGATTTATATTTTCTGTAACTGAATCACATACAATGCATCTCAAGGACTATGATAATGTCCAATTAGTTCATTTACAAATAGTCTTATATAATTAAACAATTTAATTATTTATAACATACCAACAAATTGGCTTTTAGGGCATAAACCTTAACATACAACACATGGTTAAACCTAACTAGCATTGTATCTTCAACAAGATCTACACCAATTAACTTAATTTTGCGAGGTTAGGATTAGGGTTGGACTCGAATCAAGAGGGACAAGAATGTTGAGGAGAAAGGCAAGGAAACAAAATGGTAGCTTGGCAGAGTTTATGAAGAAGAGGTACTTAATTAAGCCAAGCCAAGCTCGAGCTTAATATCAAGCTTAAACTCGAGCTCAAGTTAAGCTTTTTAGCTTGGGATCCAAATATTTGCATTATCAAATGCTTATATCATCAAAAATCAAGTAAACAAAAAGAAAATAATAATAATAATATACTCATTTTATCATGCTTCGAATTCCACCCATGATTAGAAATTATTCAAATTACAACTTTACATAATTAAATCCATCCATTCATCATTCATTGTCTATAACTTGAGTAATTGGTCAAAATCTAATTTTTATATCCACATTTGTACTATAATTTTCACAAATCTAAATAAATTAACATTTCAAAACATATATGAATAAACAAGTTATAAATTAACATTCCAAAACATGTGTAATGTCATAATAATGAGTTTATTTAGTAAACATATATCAAGCTATAAACGACCCAAAGCTCAACATGTTTTGTATCAATCGTTATTGTTCACAAGCTTATTCACAAACAATTTTTTTTGCTTTGGCTTGGCTTGTTTATCAAACAAGCCTAAATCTAAAATTCAAGCTTGGCTTATTTATAAACAAACGAATATGAACAACCTTTTTATCGAGCTGAACCCGAGTTATTCATGTACGGCTTGGTTCGTTTATGGCCCTAACTCAGGCCAACATGAATGATCTAAATACCATGTTCAGGATAGCATCCCATCACGTGTTTGGCTCTATAATTTGACTAAAATTTTGCTTAGGCCAACCTAAGGTTGTTTGGTTCTTTTAGGCAGGTTATGTTATATCCTGCATTACTTTTTCTCCACTTTTCTGATTGGACACCTCCACCCAAGCAACAGCAAATTACCAATGCTCTATTGCCTATTCCAACATCACAAACACAATAACTTCACGAGTCCATGATCTGAAAGTACCAGAACGATACCAATCCAAATCTAAAAATACAGAATGATATCAATCCAATCATGCCTCATCCTCGTGACATGATTTCTTAATATCACCAAGAACACAAGAATAAAGGTGGAAAAAGCCACAAGTAATTTTTCCAACTTTAAACAGTTGGGAAAATTACTTGTATACAGTCAAAGTCACTGTTTACCAAATGCCAGTAATAAAACATCTTAAGTAGTGTTGGTAAAAAGAAGGGGCGCACTTTGGAGCCTAAGTGCAAGCACGTGCTTGATTGAACAAAGTTTCTCTCCAAATTAGTTCAGAGAGACTCTATAAACTACTCATATAACTCTATATTAATTGTGAATTTTGAAAATCTAACCGTTAGATTACATTTTTTTTATTATATTCTTCATGTATGTAAAATTTCAAGAAGATCAATGATCAATTGCTATCTCATAAAACAAATGTTAAAATTTCAAATTTTTATGATCTAAAATTGTGTATAAAAAATAAGTTTATTAATCGAATAGTAAATAATATCCAATTTAAACGAAATTTGATATGCATTTTAAAAACATAAAGAACATGAAATTCAACAGTTAGATTTTCAAAATTCACAAAAAAAAAAAAAATATATATATATATATATATATATATAAGAAGTGTAAAAAATTTCTCTCCAAATTAGTTTGGTAATAAACTTTGTTCAGCTAGATATGAGTCATATCCTTTCTTAAATCTCCAATATCCATAATGCCCTATGACTAATTAGTTAATAATTTAATCACTTAATGACTATAAGTTTATAAGAATTAGTCTGATATGTTCAACATCAACCACTAAAGTAACTAAACAATTAGCACAAATATATTATATCATACTTTTTTTTCATGATTGAGCTAAGAATATGAGGACATAGAAATATGGTAATTGATTCCAAGCAAATATCCAAAAGGGGAAAAATAGAATAAGGAGAAGCTGAGTGGGTTACCGTTTCAAAGAGAAAAAATCAAGAAAAAATAAAATTAAAAATAGAGAAGAACTCACAAGTTGTGGGTTTCAAGACAAGTTGCACTCAAAAAAATTTTTTAATAAGTTGCACTAAAAATATGTCAAATAAATGGTTTATAACAAAAATGTCAAAATCCTATAGTTTTAATTCAGTTTTTTTTTTTTTTTTGAAAAATATAAAAAAGAGCCAAAAAATGTGCTTTGAGCTTTTTTGAAAAAGCGCAGCTAAAGTGTGCTTCAAATGAGCCTAGATTTTTAGGCAAAATGCGTTCAAGCCTTGGGGCTTCGCGCTTTGAACTTAAGCATACCAACAATGATCTTAAGTGAAGCACAGATTTTAGAATGAAAGTGCCGAGAATGGCAAAAAAAATCACTAGTTGAAAAAAGAAGCCCGTGGTTGATAGGCCTTGGTATACTGTGTATGCAGACAATTTTTCAGGGTAGGTTGACCTAATGGAAGCAAGTGGGAAAGGAGAAGTGAGAGGGATCAATGAAACTTGCGGACTAATCACTAAATAGATACAAATAGGTGCAAATTCTGGCTGATGGATACAACTAAAGGCCACAAGAAAGCAGAGAATTCCTATTAAAGCAAAACTTAAAAATGGCCAAAAGAAAGCAGAGAGCAAAAAGTAATCCAAGGAAAAAATATAAAGAGCACAAAACAAAAGGTTGAGAAATGAATTTGAGTATGTAACGTTGGCAACAATGAACTTCATACCTTTTAGTTCTATCCCACAAGAAATGCAATACAAAAAATTACAACCTTCAATAGCATGACAATGTATCAGAACTCATGTCACTACATGGAAGTTACACTAATTGATGCAGGATATTGATCCCATCACATAACAGTATCACACCCTAATCCAAAAGAACTGTCAGCAAGTCAACATAACATGCCTTCTCCCATTGGAAAGTTACACAAATACCTAATTGGTTTTGAACCCGCAACCTCACCTCCCACTCACATTCTTGAGAAAAGGAGGTAACATTTATGAAAGGGCCCATTGACAAAATGTAGGGAAGGTCTTAAAGAATGGCATGTTAATAAAAATAAGACTCAGAATACACAAATTGCACATGAGCAACAGATTCAGAGTAAAAACAAGACAAAAAAGATTGAAATAAGAATTTAAGACAGAGAAATAAAGAGACAAATAGGAACAATTCCCCTGAGTTATACGGAAGAAACAATTGACTGGCTAAAAGAGCTTTCTATAGCTAAATGCAATTTCATAAATCCATCAGTCTAACAAAAAATTGCAGCACAACACTTCTACAACCACACTCATTACACATAACAATACTTACAACTTTTTAAGTGCCCAATCCCAATTAAACAAACTCTATACTACTATATTTCTCCACAAATCTGAAACACCATAACCCATGTACCCTAAAGCATATACTCTCACAGGAAAATAAAATCCCCACTCACCAAAGTGTCATCATCATCACATCAATCAACCCGAATCAGATGTGAAACATTAAGAGCCCAACAAAATCCACCAGTACAATATCACAAACCATCTTAATATCTCTACTCAGTACTCACACTAACACTCACCAAACCATAATCATCATCAATCTACCAAAATCAGATATGAAACATTAAGAATCCTAAAAAAAACTACCGTATTCATCCATTTCTAGCAACTCAAAACAGCTAATACAAAGCAAAAAGAAATCTCATAACATAAAATCACCAAGCCAATAATCCAGAACAACAATAAAATATCATATATCATGCATAATAAAACGATTGAATCTACCATTCCAAAAAACAAACATATAACAATAATCCCATGATTCAAAACTTTCATTAAACAGATAACAATAATAATACCAAACACGTCTCAAAAGGGTTCGCGAATAAACCAAAATTTTCATATAAGAACCTAAAAAAGTACCGAAAACTAAGCAGTGAGTACCACAGCACCACCAGCCTCCTTGATCTTCTTCTCTGCGATCTTCGAGATGAGCTTGGCTTTAACAACGACAGGCTTGTTCTCGGGAAGAACACCCTTGCCCAAAACCTTGAAGTACCCGAACTGAGTGACATCGATCACAGGAGCGCTGTCGTTGGAGGCCTTGTCCTTGACATCGTTGGGAAGGAGAGACCAGAGCTTGTCGACGTTAACGATTGGGCAATAGAACTTGTTGCGAAGCTTGTGGAAGTAGCGCATACCGACTTTGCCGAAGAACCCAGGATGGTACTTGTCGAACAAGATCCGGTGGTGGTGCATGCCTCCGGCGTTTCCGCGACCTCCGGGATGCTTCCTGTGCTTGCCGATACGGCCGTGTCCGGCGCTCACGTGTCCGCGCTTCTTCCTGTTCTTCTTGAAACGTGTCGCCATTGTTGGGATCTCTCGCTCTCTCTGTGCGGTAGGGTTTTCGGCGCGCCTCAGAGAGGAGTGAGAGAGAGAAAGGGGCTAGGGTTTGGGGATTTTATGAGAGAAATGAGGGGATGGGTTTTCTGGGGTGACGGATTTACCCTTAGGGTTTGGGGGTGAGTGGGGGTAGTGGTGGAATTTTGAATGGGTTGAAAATGGAGAGAGTGTTGTGGTTGGGCCTGAGAATGGCCGCATTGGATCTTTTTGGTTGGTCCAATTAATATTCGGCTCTGAGTTTCTTAGACCCAATAAAAAGCCCAGATAAAATGAAGGAAGGTAGGCTAGCTTTTTGCTCGGGAGTATTTGTATTTTACATTCTGACGTTTCAGAATTTAGATTTTACCCCTTAAAGTTTAGGGGTGTTTGAATTTTACACCCCCAAATTCTGAAACTTTAGAGAGTAAAATCCAAACATTCCTAAAATTTATAAGGTAAAATCCAAACACTCCCAAACTGTAGGGGATAAAAACCAAATGTTGAAATTTTAAGGTGTAAAATTCAAATACCCTCAAATTTTAGAAATGTAATTTACAATTTACTCTAATTTATTTACAAAAAGTTAAAGTTTAAATTATCTATATATACTATGAAACTAAAACCTTTAACTTTTTGTTGATCTTCTTATATTGTGCCACCTAAGATTTAATTTTATTTTAAAAAAAACAGTCTGACTATTTTACAATATCTCCACCTTTCAACCAAAGCCTCAATGTACACACAACTCTCTCTCTCTCTCTCTCTCTCTCTCTCTCTCTCTCTCTCTCTCAAAACCATCAAACTTCTAATCCACTTCTTCCTCCAGCAATGTCTGCATCTGCTCCTCCTTTTCCTCACCTCTCCGGCGGGCCTCCGCTCACCAAGTTGAGTTTTTCTGAGTGAACTTGTGGCTTTATGGGTTTAGTATTTAATTGGGTTTTATGAGTTTTGTGTGTTTGTAGTGAAAATTTGAGGTTTTTAATTCAAAGATTTACTGTGTTTGTGAAGGGAATTTGTTAGTGCACTTCCATTTTCATTTAAGTGCTTCTTGCTTATTTTCACCAATTAAAATTTACAGTGAATTATTTAATTGTTTGATTAGCTTAATTTTTACTTTAAATAATTGAAAATTTATGCTTATCACCTTAAATAACCCCTAAATCCTAGATCTCTACAGTTGATTTGCATTTGACTTTTTAAATTGATTTGCATTGCATTTAGGCGGTTTGAATTAGAATTCAACTCACATTTTACATATAAAGTTGTATTTATATGAAAACCATTTTACTAAATTTAGTTAGTTGTATTTTGATTCAAAATTCAGACAGTTCAAAACAATGTGTACATTTTTTTTTATTATAAAATTTTGTTCTTCTTAAATGTTGTTAAACAACATATTTATATATTGGTTGGCTGCTGCATCATTATGTCATAGAAGTCTCCCCAATTGAATTTTTGGCAGCCACATCTATTGCCCTAATTTTGAATATCACATAATAACATGTATAAGCTACAATATCTATAATGTGTGAGTGGTGATTGAATTCTGCAAGGTTTTTTATAGTTATTACAAAGCTAACAAAAAAACTTTAAAAAAAATTGTTGACATTTGGTTAGATGTTGTGCAAACATGATTTTTTTGGTATGGAAATTGGTTCAGCTTCGTTTCTATTTAGAGGTTATGTAGATTTATTTAATTTTTTTTAGTACTAGGTTATTGCCTGCTATAATAATCTGATGTTAAACAAGATTTTGTTGATGGTGGTTATGTAAGAAGGATTTGGTTCTAAGAAGACTAAAAAGTCGAAAATATGTAAAAGTGTGGTAAGGGTGACATCTTATAGTAGAATCAACGGTGTGGATTATGGAGTAATTGTAGATTTATTTGTAGGGTGTTTGCTTTTGATGACTTGCATAATTTATCACTTCTCAACTTTAAACTTTAGTCTAATTTTATTTATTTTTTGTTGATTTTAGACTTCATTATTGTTATTTAAATTTTATTTCAAATTTGAAGAAAATGAAGATTTACTCAAATAAAGAGACATGAAGCAGTTGAAAAAGGTTTTGAGCTGAACACTTGGGCTGAAAAAGGGCAATACGTAGTGGCTAAAGGCAGAAAAGAAAGGCAGGAAGAAAAGAAACAAAAAGAAGGAGGCGCTGAACCACAAACAGGGAGAAGTTCTTGGGCTGAAAAAGTTCTTGGGCTGAAAAAAAGGGCAACACGTCAAAAAGAAAAGAAAAAAGTGAGGGCTAAACAGAAAGGGCAAGTACGCTGAAGCAGAAGAGGGCGCCGAAACTGAAAAGAAAAAGAAAAAAGTGGCGCTGAATAGAGAAACAAGAAAGTGGCGCTGAACAGAAAAGAGAGAAAAAGGCGCTGAAGTTGGTAGAAACTGAAGGAGATTCTTTTGCGTTCATTTTTTTCTTCAAATCTTCTCAGAAAAATTATGGTGAATTCGTTTATGTTGAATTTAATTTTTAGCATGAACTAAACTTTCTTTATTCTAAGAAAACGATGTAATCTAGTTTCGAACTATGCTTGCTTTTCTATGTTAATTTGAACAAATTCTCTTCATGTTTGTCTGATTTATTCTAAGCTTATTGCTTCTAATTAACTGGCCATTAATTAGATGATTTTAATCTTGTGATTTGCTTTCGAAATAGGGGATTATAGGATAGATCTTGAATATTTCAGCATAGGTAAATATAAAGATCGAAAGACTTGTATGAACCTATGTAGTATTAAAATCGTTGGTCTTAATGCTTTCTTGTTTTATTAAATTGCATACTCTTCTGTAAAATAATGAACAAGAATGTTTCCAATTGACTATCGAAAGAGGCTTTTGGATGAGTTTGGAGATTGCTAACAAACAAAGAGAATTAAATTCAATTAGCTAGATGAGTAAAGCATAGTGAGGAATTAGGTGAAATCGATTTCCTAGAAGTTTCTTTCTCATTAAGTTGATTTTCAAGCAACATCTTTCTTTTCCTCTGCGTATCTTTTATTTAAATTGATTTTATTTTGAATTCCAATTACAAAAACCTTTGTGACTTCTCTAGATAAAATCGAGATTAGCATAATTTTGGTATTTGTCAAAAGTAAGTTACCAATCCCTGAGGACGATACTCTTCTCATCACTTTACTATAAAACTATGATACTGTGCACTTGCAATTTTGCACCGTTCAGCTTTTATGGCCAAATGTCAATTGGACAAGAGGTTATGCAAAAGGCAACATAGCAAGGCTTCTATTGGATTATTTTCTCAATTAGCAATAAAGGTGAAGGGATATGTTTATAGGTAAGAGGCTTTTTGCCATGGCAAAATCAAAGACAATCAATGTTACATGTAATACTAATCGTAGAGATTTTTTCTTGCCCTGTTAATCCCATTGCTCTTCTTAGTACTTTTTTTACCACAATGAAAAAATAAAAATGTGTTAAGACATATGTGAGACTTGTTAGAAACATATGTTATGTAAATTGGCTAATCTTTTGACAAAACGCACTTTAATTGTATTGGGTACTGGGATTCGTTTTACTTGTAACCGCTTGTTTTGATAATAGTGGATTCTTGGGAGTGGTGACCTTAAATTCACCCGGTGGGGTTTTACCTTGGTGGTTTTCCCCATTCGTAAACAAATCATCTATGTCAAATTTATTTTCTGCTGCATTTAACTTAGTTAGTGATTTGTTTGTGCTACCACGCTTATTGCATGTAATTGAATCCAATTAATTCACCTGGCTAATTAATTGATTAAGTTACCAAAGGGGTCAATCCATTCTTGGCCTATCAAGTGCGATGCATCTGTGGTCGAGATAGGCGCTGTTCTTTCACAAGACAACAGATCAGTAGCATTCTTCGGAGAGAAAGTTTGTGAAGCTCGAAATAAATGGTCGGCCTATGAACTAAAGTTCTTTGCTGTAGTACAAACTCTTAAGCATTGGAAGCACTACCCGATTCAAAGGAATTTGTATTATATACAGATCATCAGGCATTGAAGCACATCAATAGTCAAGTTAGCATTAACAGGATGCATGCTCGGTGGGTAGCTAATATACAGCGCTTTCATTATGCATGCTCGGTGGGTAGCTTATATACAGTGCTTTCATTACACATTGAAGCACAAATTTGGCGTCACCAATAAGGTGGTTGATGCACTCAGTAGGCAAGCATCTTTGTTGACCACCCTACATACTAAAGTTGTAGGTTATGATTGTCTCAAGGAGCTGTACGAGAATGATGAGGATTTTGGTGATATTTGGGGTAAGTGTCAACAAACTCATATTGCTGTCAATAGTATATACATCCAGGATGGTTTCCTCTTTCGAGATAATCAATTATGCATCCCTAAAAGTTCATTAAGGGAGCAGATTATTAGGGAGCTGCATGGTGGAGGTTTGGGTAGACATATGAGCAGAGGTAAGACTATAGCATTGGTGAAGGAGAGGTATTATTGGCCACGACTCAAAAGGGATGTTGTCAATCATGTAAGGAAGTGTCCAATCTACCAAACTGCTAAAAGTCAATCTCAGAATACTAGTTTATACATGCCTTTGCTAGTTCCACAATCTCTATGGGAGGATCTGTTTATGGACTTTATACTGGGTCTTCCTCGAACCTAGCGAGGTATGGATTCTGTTTTTGTTGATGTTGACAGGTACTCGAAGATGTCTCATTTCATAGCATGCAAGAAGACTTCAGATGCTACTTGAGTGGCCAATCTGTTCTTTAAAGAAGTTGTGCATTTGCATGGAGTGCGAAAGTCCATCACCTCTGACCAGGATACCAAGTTTATTAGTCACTTCTGGCGGACTTTGTGGAAACGTTTTGACACTTCCTTGAGTCATCCTCAAACTGATGGTTAGACAAAAGTGGTTAATCGCACTTTGGGGAATCTGATCCGGTGTATCTCAGGCGATAAGCCCAAGTATTGGGATCTTGCATTGTCCCAAGCAGAGTTTGCTTGCAACAACTCAATCAACAGAAGCATTGGTAAGTCTCCATTTGCCATCGTCTACTACATGCCCCTAAAACACACTTTGGACTTGATACATTTACCTGAGCTTCTAGGAGTGAGTCAAGCAGCAGATAATATGGCTGGCCATATTCAAGCCATGCAAGAGGAGGTGAGGCAGAAACTTGAAGCTATAAATTTTAAGTACAAGGAAGCTGCTGATAAGAAGAGGCGTGAGAAGATCTTCAATGTTTGGAATTTAGTGCTGGTCTATCTTAGAAAGGAGAGATTTCCTATTGGTACCTACAACAAAATGAAGGACAAGAAGTATGGGCCATTTCAATTTACTAAAAAGATCAACAACAATGCTTATGTGGTTGCTCTTCCTCCAGACATAAGCATTTCTTTTACCTTCAATGTTGCTAACTTGTATGATTATCATCCTCCTAATGAACCAGATAATGGGAACTCATGGTCGAGTTATTTTCAAGTGGGGGAGACTAATGTAGAACAAACAGTACATGTCTTCCTAAAACAGCAGGGGCGTAGGAAGTTACAACGCAAGATCAAAGGGGGGTGCCAGTAGAGGCCATTAGAGTGACAATGTTGGAATTGCATGAAATTTGGCAGGTTGAAGGGAAACGGCGTTCTGATCCACATTCGTGACAGGTTCCATGAACGTCGCCAAAATTTAGGCAAATTCCTTTATTAAGACCCCAAAAACAGTACTTTTGCTATTTATAGTAATATTTATTTTTTCTTAATAACTTTTAGTTTAAAAGTCAGAATAAGGTCTTGTCTGTTTTGGAACGACCTTTAAGGTCAATAGTTTATGATTCTGCATTTAACTCAATTTTGTCATTTTTGGTAAATTTCGGTATTTTGTCACCTAATCGCATAATTAGTGCGAATTAGGGTTTTAGACTTTTTTCTCAATATTTATATGTTTTGTAGCCGTCAGAGGCAAATTAGACTATTATCAATAAACACAGACTTTTGTCAAATTATTTCTCTGGTGGATTCAGGTTTTTTTTTTTTTTTTCCTTATGGATTCAGGGAAAACCCAAGTGGATTCGAGGTTTACTACCAAGAACTAACAGTTTAATTTAGTTTATGTTCCATAAACACAGACTTTTACGCTTCCGCGACATCAAGCACAACTTAACAACTAGTTAAATCTAAAGAATCAATAGTCCAAAAAAAGTACAACTCTATCAAAGTTGTAAAATGTGTAACTTGAACTCATCTTATATATATTGAATTTTTTATTTAAATGCCAAATTATAGGTATGCAAACATTTTTCTTACTATTGTCAAGCTATTGGCATTTGACAATGACAAGTTATTAAGGCCAACATTCAACTTGCATGAATTTCATTATGGAAGGAATGCTAAGATTATTATGCTCTAACCATTAAGAGATTGGTCTTTGTTTTATCTTATAGTCTGAGCAATTTTAACTTGCATCTCCTTTCTATTATGGTCCAACAAGTTATCTATAAGAATAGGCTACATCATAATGGATATGGATATGTCAAGGACTACAATGAATTTATTCATAATTTTAGTCTACTAAATCAAGTAGACTTATTTGAATATAGCAATATTTTACATCAGAAAAATATTGCATAATTTCACAAAAACTTTAACGTATAACATAATGTTGGGCCACATTATTCTAACATATATAGTAGTACATGTTGCCAAGAGAATCAATTAGGACGACAAATCGGAGCGTTAAAGTTGCAAACACACTGACTAGGAATTCCAGGGGGAGGGAAAACAGAGCAGTCTCCTATTCCACCTTTGTGTCGTTGACTACATAACTTGACACAACGAGCTAGCCCTAGTCGTTCAAGTCCAGCAGTACGACACTCCTCTGCTTTGACTATGGGCATCATTTTCTCACCTAAAGAAAAACAGCAACCATTAGCTCTTATGTTATACAAAATTAACACCAAAAAACCATACCGTAAATAATTTAAAATGGTCCATATATAATATTAAAAAATGAACCTTAATATTACATGGATATTTTGTTTGTTAGACATGAATTTTTGTACAGGTCCATTGCAAAGAAGAATTTAAAGATTTGGTAGTCCATGATACTTAGTTTTTTGGAATACCTGAATAATTTTTTTGCTATCATACTTAATCGAGAATTAAATACAAGATATCAAGTGAGATTCAAAATGAATCAACCAATTTAACCTAAGGTTCAACTATTCCGATTGTAACTACATAATTGGGACCTTAGCAAATAATAGTTTAGATTTTTTTTGGGACAAGAAGTAAAAGAAGAGTGATATGAATCAAAATTCGCCTTAAAGAGACAAGAATAATAATATATTGATTGAAATAGTTACCGCAGTTGATCACAGTGAGGACAAGAAAGAAGTAAAAGATAAAATGTTTTGTGTTTAGCAAAAAAAAAAAAAAAGATAAAATGTTTTGTCCATGTACCAAGAAAGATTCATAAACCTATGAAAAAGGGGTAATTGTGTCTTTATGAATCTATAGAATCAATATATGGTGATTGTAGTTTTCATTGTTGCACGATTCTTAATTTTCATAGAAGAATATTCAACTTTGACAATTGCAATGAGTTGAGTATTTGAGTGTTGGCTAATTTTATGACAAATTTTAGCCTTTTAGGTCACGAACAATGTAATTGAAGGGGTGTTATTTGGTTGAGCATTGAAACATTCTATCCACTAGGTGAGACTGAAGATCTCGGTTAAGCAAAAACTAGTAATCTGTTGAGCAAAATTGAAATTTGGACAGAAAGTATCATCAGTGGTTTGCTCGATACTTAGTCAAGTGAACCCCTATTTTGGAAAGAACCAACTTGGCTTCCCACGGTTGTTTTTGTAGCCACCTCAAGCCCAAAGCCTACTTGCATTTAAACCTTATTTAAACCCTAATTATTAGAGAAGATGACAATTGGAAAAATATAGAGAAAATCCATTATAACAACACTCTTCATAGAGTATCCAGACAAAATTGCCTTATGCCCTTTTCACCCAAATTATATAGCCTTATGCCCCCCTTCCCAAACTAATTAGGGAAATGCCCCTTTTTTGAAACTCGCCTTTCTCAAAATCGAGTTAAGCCCTATTTATAGTGACGTTTTTAAAGACCTATAGTGGCGTTTTGTAACTCGAGCTTCATGAAATCGAGTTATACAAAACGCCACTATAGGTCTTTAAAAACGTCACTATAGGTCCTTAAAAACGTCACTATAGGGCTCCAGAATTATTTTTTTTTAACTCAATTTTGAGAAAATCGAGTTACAAAAGAGAGACATTTTCCTAATTAGTTTGGGAAGGGGGGCATAAGGCTATATAATTTGGGTGAAAAGGGCATAAGGCCATTTTGTCCTAGAGTATCCTAAAGAGTTTTATTATTCTAGCAATAAGATCACCTACATTGTGTTGGGGCTTGATTAAAAGAACAATAGATACAAATCCAAATTTTCAAGACGCTCTTGGAGTGTTGTAGAGATTAATCTCCAAGCAGCAATTATTTGTGAAACAAATCGTGTAAAAGAAACAAAATAAGAGTCTATAGTTGCTAACAAAAGTGGGGAGATCAGGTACAGTGTCAAACTACATGTATGAGTATGTCATGTTAGTAGAAGTCTAAACCATAGCAACCTTTTACTAGTGAATTTGCTTTTCAGGCTTGACCATTGAAGTGTTTTTACGTTGGTAATTTTTCTACGGGGATTCTAGCCTTTTACCCCTATTTTTTAAAATATTTGGTAATATGCCCCTGTTTTGAAACTATATAGGTTCATGCCCCTATTTTGAAACTCGACTATCTCAAAATCGAGTTTCAATGAAAAACTCACTTGGTTTAAAATCGAGTTATGCCCAATCAAACTTTAAAAAAAAAAATGCATAGAACTTGAGTTCCATTTAAAACGCCACTATATGGCTTTAAAACGTCGCTATAGGGCTCTCTGAACCTGGTATGGGGCGATCAAACTTATTGAAAAAAAAAAATTGCATGAAAACGCCACTATAGGTCTTCTTGAACAATGCTATAGGTATGGAACTCGAGTTCCATGCATTTTTTTTTTTTTAAAAGTTTGATCGAGCATAACTTGATTTTAAACCGAGTGAGTTTTTTATTGAAACTAGATTTTAATAAAATCGAGTTTTGAAACAAGGACACGAACCTATATAGTTTCAAAACAAGGGCATATTGCCAAATATTTTAAAAAATAGGGGTAAAAGGCTAGAATTCCCATATTTCTACAAGGGTTTTCACTTCATCGACAAATAATGCCTCTTGTGTGATTTTGTTTATGCTTATTTGTTCAGTATTTGATTATTTTGGAATGTGTGCCAATAACTACCTTGGGTCGTAATTTAACTAATTCATTAAAATTGATAAGTAAACTGTAATGGGTCTAAACAATGTTTTTTAAAAATGAAATGCATTTAACCAACAACATAAAGGGCTTGAGTTTCACCTACACTAGTCATAGGCCTGCACGATGCACGCAAAATTTGACGATTTGTTTTTTTGTTAGTAAAAAATGAAAATAGTATATAAGACTTATAAATGTTAGTTCTGAACCTGTTCTTAAAATGATGTAATTACTTTATAACATAGTATATAGTTGATACAATTTTTTTTTTTCTTGAAAAAAAAAAGTTATATGCCATAATGCAATAAGTTATTTTTAAAATGTAGTAATTTTTTTTTAAGGAAACATAATTCATTTTACTTTTTTTTTTTTTTAGGAAACAGTAATACTTATTAGAACACACGAACACGAAATTAGTATATAGAGTTTTTTAAACAGACTTATAATATATTACATAACCAGAGTACCACTACAAAAGGGTCTAACATTTGTAGTAAATCTTTACTTTTAATTATTATATATGGCGATATATTTTTGTAAATAATGTAATATGTGGTTGAAATTTGTTTCTAGTACTTCTTACAAATGATTCATCCTCTCTATAAATCTTGAATGACCTAAAGAGAGAGTAGATATACATGAATCTATTACTTATATATATAAGACTTTAATACCACAAGAAAATTGTAATTTTATTAAGAACAAGAATAGACCCAGAATTTTAAACTAGTGAAACCGGAGTATAAAAAAAATTATAAACAATTTCATATAGACATCCATATAGTATTAAAAAATTATAAATACACAAATTTTTTTTTTTTAAATACATTAAGATAAAATCATCTACCAACAAAGATAAAAACAAAAACCAATTTTTTTTTTTTAATACTAGGCTGGTTAGGATTTTTTTTTTTTTTTTTTTTTTTTTTTTAATTTAGAGTGTGGGGACCGACCCAGAATAACAAGTGGGCTGGGCCTTGGGCCCGTCCGAGAACCATTCCTTCTGAGGAGACGTCGCGGCCCAGAATCCCAGCCCAAGCCAACTGGGGCAAAGAAAACACGTCCGAGGGGTAATTCCTCCTCGGACATTCCAAAGTCCAGGTCAATGATGCATCCCGGTTACTGTAGCCCTCACTCCAAGCACGTAAAAAGAAAGAAGATACGAAATATCCCAGCAAAGGCTGTCACCACCACATTAAATGCACCACAGCTACTCTCCTGACCGCATTAATGGGGAGAAGACCCCTGAACAGTGCCACCTTGGTCACTGCAACTCACAAGGAACTGATAAGGGCATCTGATGGGACAAGTGCTCAAGTGGGTGTTTGGATGATCAACAAATGTAAGGCCCAGATGATAAAAGAGAGCCTATATAATATGTAGGAGTCCCCCAAAAAAAGAAAGAAGAAAAAAAAAAGGAGGGAGGAGAGAAAAAAAGCAAGGATTCATTGTATGAATGCATAGCCATGAATAAAACTTCCAGTTCCACGTCCATTTTCTTGATTCACGTTTCTATATCCACTAAGGACATGCAATGAACCGTCTGAGCCAACCGAGACCGAGTTCTTCAGCCCATGCTCTACAAAATTCATTGTGTGGGACTCCTTAGGCCAGGGCCTGACAATTCAGGACCGGGTTAACTAAAATCGTGTCCCTACAATTGGTGCCGTCTGTGGGAAGGACTAAGGTATCAGTTAGCACAACGGTCGAGCATGGCAGAACTAGGCCCACCCCAGGAGAACCCTCACCAGGCTAACTCTCAACAGACACAACCCATTGAGTCTCAGAGGCAAAATAACCCTGCCAACCCAGGCGGCAGAGGGAATCGTGAGGGAAGCGTGCATCCTACCTAGACAGGCCAGAGTCACACCCAGATAGGTAGTCACGTATCCCAGAGGCGAAATAGTCATCAGGCCATGCAGCGAGAGATAGCTGACCTGAAAAGGAAGTTAAGACGTGTGCAGCGAAAACGATCTCCCTCTAGCTCAGACGAGTCCTCTAATGGGGAGGATGCGAGTTATCGACGGAGGTCAAGGACCCCCCCAAGTGAAACCTTTTCTTACGAAAGGGAACTGCGCCCTGTACAGAAACATGAAAGCCCATCCAGCAAGGGTTCTGGAAATGATGCTATGAATAGGGCGCTAGACCAGATTTCAAGGTCACCCTTCATGCATAGAATCGAAGGGGCTAAGATGCCTCGACGCTTCAACCAACCAGCGTTCGCCATCTATAACGGCCGAGCAGACCCGGTAGAGCACGTGAGTCAGTTTAACCAAAAAATGGCTATCTACTCTGGGCCATACCTACTCTGCATACATCCAGAAGAATCCGAGTCTTTACTTGAAGAGTTACACGAGGGGATTTATGGAAGTCACATCGGAGGGAGGTCGCTAGCACACAGGGCACTCACCCAAGGATACTGGTGGCCGAACATGCAAAGAGAGGCCCAAGAATACGTCAAGAAGTATGATCAGTGCCAGAGATTCGCCCCAAATATCCATCAACCCGGAGGGGTCCTTAACCCCCTCTCCAGTCCTTGGCCGTTCGCACAATGGGGACTTGATATTGTCGGTCCTTTCCCCAAAGCTGCGGGGAACAAGCGATACATAATAGTTGGAACCGATTACTTCACCAAATGGGTGGAAGCTGAACCTTTGGCCAACATTAGGGACGTAGATGCCCAGAAATTCATCTGGAAGAACATTATTACCCGCTTCGGAACTCCACACACACTCATTTCGGACAACGGTCTCCAATTCGACAGCAAGAACTTTAGGGAGTATTGCCGCGAGTTTGGGATCATTAACCGATACTCCACTCCCGCCTACCCCCAAGGAAATGGGCAGGTCGAGGCCGTGAACAAGGTCATAGTGAACGAACTGAAGAAAAGGCTGGATGAGGCAAAGGGGAGATGGGTGGAAGAGCTCCCACACGTCTTATGGACCTATCGGACAACGCCGCGATGATCAACCGGTGAAACCCCCTTTTCAATGACTTATGGGGCTGAGGCCGTGCTCCCAATCGAGAACAACTTTCCCACACTGAGGTCTAGCTCCTTTACCCCGAACAGTAACGACGAGTTATTGGGAAGAAGTCTAGACTTAGCCGAGGATAGAAGGGAAAGAGCAACAATCCATATGGCCTATTATCATCAGAAGCTGAGACAGGGATATGATGCCAATGTTAAACTATGACCTTTAGGTCCGGGTGATCTCGTGATGAGAAAGATTCTCGGCAGCGCAAAAAACCCCTCTTGGGGCAAGCTGGGGCCCAATTGGGAAGGACCGTATCGCATCACATCTGTGGCAAGGATAGGTGCTTATTATCTAGAAGATCTAGATGAAAAAACTGTACCTCAACCGTGGAATGTAAACAACCTAAGAAGATACTATTATTAATGAAAACGGCTTTGCCCATGTTTTGTTCCGTGATTATCCTGTACCCACCGGTCTATGGCAACTGTTCAAAGTTTTAAACAGAACCTAAGTCCTGCATGGCTCCTCGGACCACAGGCTTAGGGGTAATTATTACTTACGCAATTTATTCTAAGTTTTAGACAGAACCTAAGTCCTGCATGACTCCTAGGACCACAAGCTTAGGGGAAATTATCACTTAGGGCAACTGTTCAAAGTTTTAAACAGAACCTAAGTCCTGCATGGCTCCTCGGACCACAGGCTTAGGGGAAATTATTACTTACGCAATTTATTCCAAGTTTTAAACAGAACCTAAGCCCTGCATGGCTCCTCGGACCACAGGCTTAGGGGAAATTATCACTTAGGGCAACTGTTCAAAGTTTTAAACAGAACCTAAGTCCTGCATGGCTCCTCGGACCACAGGCTTAGGGGAAATTATTACTTATGCAATTTATTCCAAGTTTTAAATAGAACCTAAGCCCTGCATGGCTCCTCGGACCACAGGCTTAGGGGAAATTATCACTTAGGGCAACTGTTCAAAGTTTTAAACAGAACCTAAGTCCTGCATGGCTCCTCGAACCACAGGCTTAGGGGAAATTATTACTTACGCAATTTATTCCAAGTTTTAAACAGAACCTAAGCCCTGCATGGCTCCTCGGACCACAGGCTTAGGGGAAATTATCACTTAGGGCAACTGTTCAAAGTTTTAAACAGAACCTAAGTCCTGCATGGCTCCTTGGACCACAGGCTTAGGGGAAATTATTACTTACGCAATTTATTCCAAGTTTTAAACAGAACCTAAGCCCTACATGGTTCCTCGGACCACAGGCTTAGGGGAAATTATCACTTAGGGCAACTGTTTAAAGTTTTAAACAGAACCTAAGTCCTGCATGGCTCCTCGGACCACAGGCTTAGGGGAAATTATTACTTACGCAATTTATTCCAAGTTTTAAACAGAACCTAAGCCCTGCATGGCTCCTCGAACCACAGGCTTAGGGGAAATTATTACTTACGCAATTTATTCTAGGTTTTAAACAGAATCTAAGTCCTGCATGGCTCCTCGGACCACAGGCTTAGGGGAAATTATCACTTAGGGCAACTGTTCAAAGTTTTAAACAGAACCTAAGTCCTGCATGGCTCCTCGGACCACAGGCTTAGGGGAAATTATTACTTATGCAATTTATTCCAAGTTTTAAACAGAACCTAAGTCCTGCATGGCTCCTCGGACCACAGGCTTAGGGGAAATTATTACTTACGCAATTTATTCCAAGTTTTAAACAGAACCTAAGCCCTGCATGGCTCCTCGGACCACAGGCTTAGGGGAAATTATTACTTACGCAATTTATTCTAAGTTTTAAACAGAACCTAAGTCCTGCATGGCTCCTCGGACCACAGGCTTAGGGGAAATTATCACTTAGGGCAACTGTTCAAAGTTTTAAACAAAATCTAAGTCCTGCATGGCTCCTCGGACCACAGGCTTAGGGGAAATTATTACTTACGCAATTTATTCCAAGTTTTAAATAGAACCTAAGTCCTGCATGGCTCCTCGGACCACAAGCTTAGGGGAAATTATCACTTAGGCGACTGTTCAAAGTTTTAAACAGAACCTAAGTCCTGCATGGCTCCTCGGACCACAGGCTTAGGGGAAATTATCACTTAGGCGACTGTTCAAAGTTTTAAACAGAACCGAAGTCCTGCATGGCTCCTCGGACCACAGGCTTTGGGGAAATTATCACTTAGGCAACTGTTCAAAGTTTTAAACAGAACCTAAGTCCTGCATGGCTCCTCGGACCACAGGCTTAGGGGAAATTATCACTTAGGCGACTGTTCAAAGTTTTAAACAGAACCGAAGTCCTGCATGGCTCCTCGGACCACAGGCTTAGGGGAAATTATTACTTATGCAATTTATTCAAAGTTTTAAACGGCATCTAAGTTCTGCATGCTCCTCGGACCACAGCCTTAGGGGAAATTAGTTCAAGGTGCACGAGTAGTCTAGCGTCATTACAACCCTTATTAAAATTCGCTGCACGGCATCCTTTGCTCTCGTCCGTTTATATTCATATCATTGTAAACGATAAATAAAGGGATAGTGTCAGAAGACATCCATAGAAAACAAAGGGAATGTTCTATATTAATCCTCCGAAATCATTACAGTGAGAGGTCTTTACAAAGGAGCAAAAACAAAACAACTCTCATATAAAAAAAAAAAAAGAGGAAGAGGAATGCAATACTTAAAAACCTAAAATCTAAACCTTAGCAGGAGGATTCTCTTTCTGCTCTGGTTGAGGAGGAAAAACCTCGGAGACGGACGCTTTCGCAGGATCCTTGGCTTTATCAAGCAGAGGAATGGCACCGGGTATAGCCAAGACCTGCTCAGAAGCTTCAGAAGCACCATCAGGATTCTCTCGGATCTCCGGCGGAAAGAAAACCTTCCCGGGCAACCTCAGTGCCGAGTCTGCAGGAATTCCTGCAGCATCAAGGGCGTGAGCCCATGAGATGCTGCAATAATCCCTACACACCTCCGGAATTTCCTCGGAGAGCCTGGCTTCAGTCTCTTCAGCCCCGAGCTGATAAGCAGCTTTCTTTTCAGCCTCGGCAGCCTCCCATAGCAGCTGAGCCTCTTCTTTAGCCCGCTGGGCCTCTTCCTCAACCTTTTGTAGCGTGGCCCTGAGATCTAGAACTGTTTGTTTTTCAGTGGCTAGGCTGGTCTCGGTCACGTACAATTTTTGGCGTTGATCCTCCGCTTGGGCTTCAGCGTTCTTCAAGCCGGCCTCAGCACTCCGGCGCTCTTTCTCCTCTTTTTTGAACTTCTCCGCAAGTTCAGAATTCTCATGCTTGAGGGACCCCACGAGTTTCTCCACCTCTGTCCGAGACTGGACCTCTGCTTCAGCTAAGCTGCAGTTGTTGCGGCAGAACTCCTCAGCCACAAACATTTGCTGAGTTATCTGCGAACAAAACAAAAATTGTTTCAGAACACGACAATGTTCAATGATCTAATGAAAAGGTAGAAGAACAGCTTACCATTGCCAGATCCCTTTTGAGGGATTGAAAGAGCTCGGCCTGGGAGAACCGCCTGTAGGCCTCCATATCCTGAGGGAGGAGTACCGGCTGTTCCAAAACCTCGGCTATGTACCCTGCTCGGCCCCTGTTGTATTCTCGGACCGATGCAGTGTAAGGGATAGCAACCCCGTCTAGCTCCATCCTCGGACTCCATGTGCGTGGTTGAACACGCACTTCAGCCCGGTTATCCTCCTCTCGGCCCTCTAGGGAGGAAGCCCCTTTGTTCTTCCCCGGGTGGTCTTTTGCTGCTTGCCCTGGTGGGGCACCACCTCACCTTCCTCAAGGATGTCAGTCGGCCTTTTCTTTTTTGGGTCTCGGTTAACCTTAAGGCCAAGGTTAGAAGGAACCTGAGGAGCGGCTGGAGGACGATCCTGGGTCTGCGACTCAGAATGCATCTTCGAAGATTGACCTTTTCCTCGAGATAACATCAACTCTCGTAAGGTTTTTCCCTTGCTAGCCATATTGTCCACCTCCTCGTCTGAAGAGCCGTCTGAACAGGTTATAATAACTGGAGCGCCGACTGCAGAGTTTTGATCCTGCTCTCCTTCAGGGTCTTTACGAACCTCCTCTTCCAAATAGAACTCGTCTATCTCCTCCTCAAGAGAAAGATGCGAGGATTCGGTCTCTTCTTCAACTGGCGCAGCAACGTCAAGGTTGGCTGGCGGAGACAGTTGCACGGCTGGTGGAAGATTCCGAGCGCCAGGTAACACGACGGGCTTAAGGTCTCGTGCGGCCAAGAACCTGGGCTTGGATACGTCAATCCTGGCCAACCTTGGACTACCAGCTCTTATCGCGTGACCAATGGGTTGGAAAGAGCGGGTCAGTGGTCAGTAGCCCAAAATCAAATTACACGCGCGTAGCTGCCTGTCCTCGGTAACGTAGATTTCTGACCTTAGAAGATAGTTCAAGGCCTGAACGTTTACGTGGCTTAGCTTGGGAGTAAGCACAGCTTTATCTGCAACACAGCCGAGAAGGAAATTAGAATTAAAATACAAAATTTATGACTTAAGCAAAAAAAAAAAAAAAAAGGGGGTGAGTCCGAAGAGCTAAGCCCCCTCCCTAAAGGACTGGCCCTAAAGGCGCCGCACCTGGAGTTCCTGCCCGAGTTGGACAATGAAGACCATCGCTCCACTCTCCTGAAGCAATGAGGAAGTCATCCTTCATAGTCTTATTGGATATGGGGAGGCAGGAGATTGGTCTAACCGCCTCAAATCGAGATTTAAGGTAATACCCTCCTTTCTCAACGTAGTGGCACTTGTACAGGTGAACCACATCGTGCCAGTTCAGGCCTAGACCCATCCGCTCGTTTAAAACATCTATGCAGCCTAATATCCTGAACATGTTTGGAGCACACTGATGCGGTGTCAACCTATGGTGGAACAAGTAGTCCCGGGTAATCCTACGCATGGGGAGAGTCATTCCTCCCTCTATAAAGGCAATCATCGGAATGACCACTTCGCCCACGTCTCTATCTAGCAATACTCCTTCTGTGGGACAGTACCGCAGAGCCACCCCTTGCGGGATGTGGTATTTTGCCCTAAAAGCCTCCTTGGCAGCCAGGGTGTCTACTAGGTCTTTGAATCTACCCATCTAAGCCAAACTGGAGGAATGGAAATAAAGACCGAAGAGAAAAGTAAAATCCGAGGAGGAACTCGAAGAGACAAAACGAACGCAACTTACGGATATTTTCACCAAACAACCGGCGAGGCGATCGAAAATCTCTTCTAGAAAGGGCGCTTCGCGGAAACGATTATGGAGATTTGAAGAATGGAGGTGCTCGTGGACTTCTGGGCGCTGGAGTTCTCTGTTCTGATAAAAAGAAAAAAGGAGCCTCTCTGGCGCTTTATATAGCAGGTGGGAGAGAGAAAAAATCCCTCCCGCTCAAAAATTCAAGGGACAATGCTGGCCGTCAAATCCACATCTCGCCGTTGGATGAAGGAGACATAAAGTTGTCTGGAGTAAATGGCCGCGCCTCGTAAATTGTGGCGCGTCAAAAGTAACCGCCCGCACGCGCGGACCAGGATTTCATCCGTTCCACCCTTTATAAATGTCAAAACCCCGCTTTTCTCCTCGGAAGGAGATCAAAACCGGAGTTTTGAGGGGCTATTGTGGGGACCGACCCAGAATAACAAGTGGGCTGGGCCTTGGGCCCGTCCGAGGACCATTCCTTCTGAGGAGACGTCGCGGCCCAGAATCCCAACCCAAGCCAACTGGGGCAAAGAAAACACGTCCGAGGGGTAATTCCTCCTCGGACATTCCAAAGTCCAGGTCAATGATGCATCCCGGTTACTGTAGCCCTCACTCCAAGCACGTAAAAAGAAAGAAGATACGAAATATCCCAGCAAAGGCTGTCACCACCACATTAAATGCACCACAGCTACTCTCCTGGCCGCATTAATGGGGAGAAGACCCCTGAACAGTGCCACCTTGGTCACTGCAACTCACAAGAAATTGGTAAGGGCGTCTGATGGGACAGGTGCTCAAGTGGGGGTTTGGATGATCAACAAGTGTAAGGCCCAGATGATAAAAGAGAGCCTATATAATATGTAGGAGTCCCCCAAAAAAAGAAAGAAGAAAAAAAAAAAGGAGGGAGGAGAGAAAAAAAGCAAGGATTCATTGTATGAATGCATAGCCATGAATAAAACTTTCAATTCCACGTCCATTTTCTTGATTCACGTTTCTATATCCACTAAGGACATGCAACGAACCGTCTGAGCCAACCGAGACCGAGTTCTTCAGCCCATACTCTACAAAATTCATTGTGTGGGACTCCTTAGGCCAGGGCCTGACAGTTCAAGACCGGGTTAACTAAAATCGTGTCCCTACATAGAGCATTCACAATGATAGTACTAAAAATTTTAGCTTTTAATACCTCAAAAAGCTACTCTATCTATTTTACCACTTCACTTTACAATACACCAAATATCAAATGTTCTATTTTTTTTTTATCACTTCATTTAAAATAATATAAAAAATTCATTAAAATAATAAGGAAAAGAGAGAATTTGAGTTTTTTAATTGAAGGAAGATATATAATCTTAATAAAATATTTTGTTTTATTTTTAACAACTTGCTACAGTCAACTGGTATTTATACTAGTTTACTGTATGTAGTTGCAAAAAATTTAGTTTTAGCTTCTCCAATAACACATGATTTTTTTGTTCTTTGGTGATAAAATAGTTTTTTTTTTTTTTTTTTTTTGCTAAATTACAATCACCATTGTGAATATTCTTATTGTTTTTATAAGTTTTTGGGTTGGATAATTGCTATTTGGGTTAGGTTAGCTAGACTAATTATGGAGAAGTGGGCCCAACTACAAAAATGAAATATAGAATGACTATAAAAAATAAATAAATAAATAAAATAAAATAAAATTTTGGACCTAGGGGGGCCCTGGCCCCCACCTGGGTTTGTCCCAAATTAAAATCCTACCAACATCAAGCTGAAAATGAGACATAATTGTCAATAAAGCAGCTATTCTTTCTACACAAATCTGTCTTCCCAAAGCATCATCAAAGTGGACTAAATGGACCAAAGTGGACCATTGAACTAGACTAAAGATCTGTTTGGATACTGCTTATTTGTTGAAAACTAAAAACTTATTACTGAAAACACTGTAGCAAAATATTTTTTAAACAACCAAAACACTATTCACGCATTTTGTGCAACTTGGCTAGTCCATGAACAGTGCCATGGGACCAGCCAAACGCAAACGCTGAAACTGCAATACGCAAACGCACACTAAATGACAGAAGTGGACTAAATGAAAAAAGTGGATTGAAATGGATCAAAATAGATTGAATACATCAAACGAAATCAAAATGATACGCTAATATGACTCATCAAGAGCGTGTCAACAATAAATACTTTTTAAATATTATATAGATGATTACAACATCTCACCTACACTTGATCTACAGGAAAAATGAAATGCATTTCACCAAATGTAGAGCTCGTATAAGAGCTTGTGTACAATTACAATGGAATGAAAACTAGGTACAATTTTTTAGTTGTTATATCTAACGTTGCTACTTAATTAATAGTATAGTTAGTTTTCCCCTATCATTATTGTGGATTAATTATATGTGGTGAATGATAACATGGAAAGTATAACTACTTTCATATACTAGGCTCATAGATTAAGAATTACTATCAGTAAGAGTTGCTTTTACAATTTGAGTAATGAAATTACCGTTGGAATTTTTTGTTTTTTTTGATAGCCAAGATTATAATATGCTCACACACATGCTAAAAATCAAGGTTTTCAAACCCGGACCGGACCGGGAGATTGGACCGTGAAAATCGGGAATCGGGATGAAAACCGGTTTTTTAAGCATAAAAAACCGGATTTTTTGTTAATTCCGTGAACCCCTAAAACCGGGGTTGGACCGCACGAACCGATAGCAAGGACCGTGAACCCCTTAGCATTTTTTTTTTTTTTTTTTTTATAAAAACAACTTAACACAATTTTATTCTACTTAATTAAATTATCCATCTCTTACAAGGAATAAAAAAAAATTAAAATTAAAATCCTTTAAAGATATTCAACTTTACTTCAAAAATTAATCATAAATTTTAATGTTTTCATGGTTATTATTTTATTTTATTAACTTTCTTATTTAATTATTAAATATATGCTTGAAAATCATTAAATTTCCCTCACATATATAGATATATTGTCAATTTTGCTAGTTTTATAAATTTAATATCTATATTTAGGCTTTAATTAATTATTAAATTAATTATAATGTTATCACGGTTCGACCCCGGTTCGACCTCGGTTCGACCTCAAAAACCTTGAATCTCTCCCTTTTACGGTTCAATAAACGGTCCGGGTCTAAAAACCTTACTAAAAATAACATGGGTTTGGTTTGGTTAGGTGTTTTGCAACCATAATTCTTTGTAAATTTTTTACAAACGTTCATCTTAAACTCAAAATACAATTTTCGAATAGCTTATACAAACACATGTGATCTAAACCCGTAGAAAGAGCACTAATAATAGTAAGGAGTCCCGCTTTAGCTTCATAAAAAGAGAGTCATCTTGATAACATCAACATTAATCCAAGCATGAGTGATCTTACTTGGACGATCTCGACTAATAGCTGTTAGGTAGACAACGTTAGACCACATAGCAACAAGTTAAAATCCAATTTACACCTCAACAATGAGTAAGTCTAATTATATTTGACAAACTATTCACAAGTCAATTTCCACGAAAGAACAATATTATTGGCTAAGTTCCATCATGTAAAAAAATGGTTGAATTAGAGGGCTGATGTTCATTTAATCATCCACCATCCACGTTAGCCATGCAACTAATTTTATTTTGTATTAATACTTTTAATTAAATATGTAATATGTATAAATATTTTTCACGTCATTATTATTAATTTTAATATATTTAGTTGTCTGGTAAAAATCAATATTTAATTTTTTTAATTAAAACATATTTTTAGTATTTACAATTAGGAATAGGGCCAAATTGGCCAAGTACCACTATTTGGCAAAATATATAGAGATCTATCATTGTTTACAAAAAAATTTAGGATCTACCACTTTTTAAAACTCAAGTTTGTGAAACTTTAGTTGCCGTGTAACTCGAGTTTCACAAACTCGAGTTCCATGAAAAATAGCCACCAATTTTTTATGAAACTCGAGTTCTTGGAACTCGAGTTACATAAAAGAACTCGAGTTTCATAAAAAATAGCATGACAAACTTGAAAACTATTTTTTCAAAGAACTTAACTCAAGTTACACAACAAACTCAAGTTCCAAAAGAGTAGTACATCTATATATATATTTCCAAAACAGTGGTAGATCCCTACATATATTTGCCAAATAGTGGTATTTGACCATTTTGGCCTTAAAAATAGTGTCAAACTATGTCAGGGATGGAGCCAAGACTTTGAGTTAAAAGGGGTGACTCTGACCTCTAGCTCGGCAGCTTCCTAGCTGCTGAGGTTTTTTTTTTTTTTTTTTTTTTTTTTTGATTTGTGCCTAAACTGGGTAAAGATAAAATTATTCTGTTTAAAAATTCTTAAAGGGCTAGTTGTTTGTTTGAGTAAAATATGTTAACTGGACTTAATTTTTTTTAGTTTTGCTATTGGTGATTTTTGTTGTTGCACAAATGTTTTCGGGCTAGTATATGTTGTTTTAGAATTTAGATCTATAAATTTTTTAATGGCCTTTAAATTGAGGAAAATGCTAGAAGTATATTGTTGATATATTGAGTGATTATTGGTAAGTAAAAAAGTGATGTGAGTGATAGGCCTAGATGCGAACCAATAAGAATTTGTACATCAACAGTTTGTAAAAATGTTGTAAATAAATTTGTAACTGTAACGTTACTCTAAAAAGAATCAATGATATTGTTGAGAGGGACAATGTAATTTTATAGAAAAAAAATTACTAAGATCGCGCGCACGCGCGCACACATACACACACACACATATATATATATATATATATATATATATATACACGCACGCGCACTTATATCTTTTTTCAAAAAATTTAGTGGGGGCATTGCCCCATGGTCAATGCATGCCTCTCTCCCTGAACTATGTTGACTTAAATTTTGTTATCTTCTTTTCAATAAAACAATCAAATATTAAACAAAACCCTATTAAATTAGATTTGATATTCTTTTTAAAATTTCTAACAAAATTAGGCATGTTATTTTCAAAAAAAAAAAATCTAACTTGGCTTCCCACGGTTGTTTTTGTAGCCACCTCAGGCCCAAAGCCTACTTGCATTTAAACCTTATTTAAACCCTAATTATTAGAGAAGATGACAATTGGAAAAATATAGAGAAAATCCATTATAACAACTCTTCATAGAGTATCCTTAAGAGTTTTATTATTCTAGCAATAAGATCATCTACATTGTGTTGGGGCTTGATTAAAAGAACAATAGAGACAAATCCAAATTTTCAAGACGCTCTTAGAGTGGTGTAGAGATTAATCTCCAAGCAGCAATTATTTGTGAAACAAATCGTGTAAAAGACACAAAATAAGAGTCTATAGTTGCTAACAAAAGTGGGGAGATCAGGTACAGTGTCAAACTAAATGTATGAGAAATGTCATGTTAGTAGAAGTCTAAACCATAGCAAACCCTTACTAGTGAATTTGCTTTTTAGGCTTGGCCACTGAAGTGTTTTTACGTTGGTAATATTTCTACAAGGGTTTTCACTTCATGGACAAATACTGCCTCTTGTGTGATTTTGATTATGCTTATTTGTTCATTATTTGATTATTTTGGAATGTGTGCTAATAACTACCTTGAGTCGTAATTTAACTAATTCATTAAAATTGATAAGTGAACTGTAATGGGTCTAAACAATGTTTTTTGAAAATGAAATGCATTTGACCAACAACATAAAGGGCTTGAGTTTCACCTATGCTAATCATAAACCTACGCAAAGCAAGAAAAATTTGAATATTTGTTTTTTGGTTAGTAAAAAATAAAAATAGTAGATGAGACTTATAATGTTAGTTCTAAACCTGTTCTTAAAATGATGTAATTACTTTATAACAAAGTATATAGTTGATACCAAGTATTATATATTTTTTCTCTCAAAAAAAAAAATTATATGGCATAATGCAATAAGGTTTTTTTTAAATGTAG
The DNA here is from genome assembly GCA_028535165.1 of Quercus tomentella. Classification (NCBI taxonomy): domain Eukaryota; kingdom Viridiplantae; phylum Streptophyta; class Magnoliopsida; order Fagales; family Fagaceae; genus Quercus; species Quercus tomentella. Next base: position 52,456,669 of record JAPQVY010000089.1, on the reverse strand, counting down.
TAAGTTTTTTTTTTTTTTTTTTTTTAAGGAAACATAATTCATTTTACTTTTAATTATTATATATGGCGAGATATTTTTATAAATAATGTAATGTGTGGTCGAAATTTGTTTCCAGTACTTCTTAAAATGATTCATCCTCTCTATAAATCTTGAATGACCTAAAGAGAGAGTAGATATAAGTAAATCTATTACTTACACACACACACACATGTACATATATAAAAGACATTAATAACACAAGAAAATTATAATTTTATTAAGAACAGGAATGGACCCAGGATTTTAAACTAGTGGGGACCAGAGTAAAAAAAAAAAAAAAAAACATATAGACATCCATATAGTATTAAAAAATTATAAATACACAAAATTGTTGTTTTTAAATATATTAAGATGCAATTATCTACCCAAAAAGATAAAAATAAAAACAAAATAATGTTTTTTTTAATACTAGGCTGGCTATGATTTTTTTTTCTTTGAAGTTAGAGCATTCACAGTAGTAGTGCTAAAAATTTTAGCTTTTAATACCTCAAAAAGTTACTTTATCTATTTTATCACCTCACTTTACAATACATCAAATATCAAATGTTCTATTTTTTTATCACTTCATTTAAAATAATATAAACAACTCATTAAAATAATAAGGAAGAGAGAGAATTTGAGTTTTTTAATTGAATGAAGAAATATTATCTTAATAAAATATTTTATTTTATTTTATTTTTAACAACTTGCTACAGTCAACTGGTATTTATACTAGTTTATTGTAGTTGCAAAAAAATTAGCTTTAGCTTCTCCAATAACATATGATTTTTTTTTTTTTTTTGTGGTAAAATAATTTTTTTTTGCTAAAATACAATCACCATTGTGAATATTTATATTGTTTTTATAAGTTTTTAAGTTAAATAGTTGCTATTTGGGCTAGTCTAGCTAAACTGATTGGGGAGAAGAGGGCCCAACTACAAAAGTGAAACATAGAATGACTAAAAAACCAAAGATTGGAACTAGGGGGGTTGGGCCCCCACCTAAGTCTGTTCCTGATTAAGAACCTACCAACACTAAGCTAAAAATGAGACATAATTGTCAATAAAGCGGCAATTTTTTCTGCACAAATCTCTCCTCCTAAAGCATCATCAAAGTGGACCATTGAACTGGACTAAATGACAGAAGTGGACTAAATGACAAAAGTTTACAATACACCAAATATCAAATGTTCTATTTTTTTTATAACTTCATTTAAAATAATATACACAACTCATTAAAATAATAAGGAATAGAGAGAATTTGAGTTTTATAATTGAATGAAGAGATATAATATTAATAAAATATTTTATTTTATTTTATTTTTAACAACTTGCTACAGTCAACTGGTATTTATACCAGTTTTCTGTAGTTGCAAAAAATTTAGCTTTAGCTTCTCTAATAACACATGATTTTTTTGTTCTTTGGTGGTGTAAGGACCTGTGTTGCAGCCCAAGCCCAAGTTGTATGATCTTGGCCTAGTGAGCCCAGTACAATAAATTTGTAGAGAGTGGGTCAAAGAACTAGGTCTAGTGAGTTGGACAACGGCTAATACTAAATTGAATGACAATCAAACACAAATTAGAGATTCTGATATCAATGGACTTACAGTCCGAGGAGGTTTTACTTTTATAAATTGATCACAATTGGGTACAAGTGCAATATAGATTGCTACAATGTTCTCTCTGATGAATTTTTCGATCTTTTCTCATAGAGGGTCTCCCACATTATATAGCTCCCTTGGGATCATCTTGATCCTACACTTGTTGATCATTTGAGCCCTTACTTGAGTGTCTGTCCCATTAGACACCCTCTTTGGCTTCCTGTGAGTGGTAGTAACCAAGACAGCATCGTTCAGGGGTCTTCTCCACATAAATGCAGCAAGAAAAGTAGTTGCAGTGCATTTAATACGGTGGTAGCAGCTTTCCCTTAAATATTTTTGGGTTTCCTTCATTCTCGTATGTTCATGAGGCACGTCCCTATCCCTAGAGTCTCTTGGAGGGTCACTCTAATTGCTAGAATACATATTTGAGCTGCATTCATCATATCCGAGGAGGAATTCCTCCTCGGACCACCTTCCATTCATTCCTTACTCATGAGACTTTAAATTGGAACCCCTCATAACTATTTGTCCCTCCTCAGACCATTCAACGTCCTCGGACAAAGCCCAAGGCCCAATATATGATTTTGGGCCCTTATCCCTACAGGTGGTAAAATAGTTTTTTTTTTTTTTTTTGCTAAAATACAATCACCATTATGAATATTTTTATTGTTTTTATAAGTTTTTGGGTTAAATAGTTGCTATTTGGATTAGGCTAGTTAGACTGATTGGGGAGAAGGGGGATAACTACAAAAGTGAAACATAGAATGACTAAAAAAAAAGATTGGAACTAAGGGGGCCCAGGCCCCCACCTGGGTTTGATCCTGATTAAGAACCTACCAACATTAAGCTTAAAATGAGACATAACTGTCAAAAAAGCAGCTATTTTTTCTACAAAAATCTCTCTTCCCAAAGCATCATTAAAGTGGTTCATTGAACTGGACTAAATGACAAAAGTTTACAATACACCAAATATCAAATATTCTATTTTTTTATTACTTCATTTAAAATAATATAAACAACTCATTAAAATAATAAGGAAGAGAGAGAATTTGAGTTTTTTAATTGAAGGAAAAGATATAATCTTAATAAAATATTTTATTTTATTTTTAACAACTTGCTACAGTCAACTAGTATTTATACTAGTTTACTGTAATTGCAAAAAAATTAGCTGTAGTTTCTCCAATAATACATGATTTTTTTGTTCTTTGGTGGTAAAATAGTTTTTTTTTTTTTGCTAAAATACAATCACCATTGTGAATATTTTTATTGTTTTTGTAAGTTTTTGGGTTGAATAGTTGCTATTTGAGTTAGGCTAACTAGACTGATTAAGGAGAAGGGGGCTCAACTACAAAAGTGAATTGTAGAATGACTAAAAAAAAAAAAAAGGATCTAGTGGGGCCCGAGCCCCCACCTGAGTCTGTTCCTGATTAACAACCAACCTACCAACATTAAGTTGAAAATGAGACATAATTGTCAATAAAGCAGCTATTTTTTTTACACAAATCTCTCCTCCCAAAGCATCATCAAAGTGGACCATTGAATTGGACTAAATGAAAGAAGTGGACTAAATTGCAAAAGTGGACTAAAGTGGATCAAAATAGACTGAATACATCAAACTAAATTGAAATGCTACAATAATATGACTCATCAGGAGCGTGTCAATAATAAATACTTTTTAAATATTAAATAAATGATTACAACATCTCACCTACACTTGATCTATATAGGAAGAATGACATGCATTTCACCAAATGTAGAGTTTGTATAAGAGCTTGTGTACAATTACAAAGGAATAAAAATAAGGTACAATTTTTTAGATGTTATATCTTACGTTGCTACTTAATTAATAGTATAGTTGTGTGATATTATGCCTTTGCCCCCATTCCCTGTGTGTGTTGTCTGTTTGTATTCCTTCTCAAAAAAAAAGAAAAAACGTGGGTAGTCCCACATCGCCTAAGAGTGAGTTCAAAAACAGGTATAAAGCCTTCATACACACTACAAGAGTTACCGGCTTTTGTAGTAGGTAAGTTGTGTGATATTATGCCTTTGCCCCCATTCCCTGTGTGTGTTGTCTGTTTGTATTCCTTCTCAAAAAAAAAAAAAAAAATTATTGTGAATTAATTATAGGTGGTGAATGATAACGTGGAAAGTATAACAACTTTCAGATACTAGGCTCATAGATTAAGAATTATTATCAGTAAGAGTTGCTTTTACAATTTCAGTAATGAAATTACCGTTGGAATTTTTTTTTTTTTTTTTTTTTTTGATAATCAAGATTATAATATGCTCACAAACGTGCTTAAAAATAATATGGGTTTGGTTTGGTTTGGTTAGGTGTTTTGAGAGTTTAAAATAGTGTTTTGAAAACTAAAAACTCTGTTTTGCAACCATAATTCCTTATAAATTTTTTACAAATGTTCATCTTGAACTCTAAACACAATTTTCAAATAGCTTATACAAACACACCTATGATCTAAACTCGTATAAATTAAAGACCACTAATAATAGTAAGGAGTCCCACTTTACCTTCAAAAAAAAAAAAGAGTCATCTTGAACATCAACAATAATCCAAGCATGAGTGATCTTACTTAGTTGATCTCGACTAATAGCTGTTAGGTAGACAATGTTAGACCTCATAGCAACAAGTTAAAATCCAATTTACACCTCAACAATGAGTAAGTCTAATTATATTTGACAAACTATTCACAAGTCAATTTCCTCTAAAGAACAACATTATTGGCTAAGTTCAATCATGTAAAAAAATGGTTGAATTGGAGGGCTGATGTTCATTTAATCATCCACTATCCACGTTAGCCATGCAACTAATTTTATTTTGTATTAATACTTTTGATTAAATATGTAATATGTATAAATATTTTTTCACGTCATTATTATTAATTCTAATATATTTAGTTGTCTGGTAAAATTCAATATTTAATTTTTTTAATTAAAACATACTTTTAGTATTTACTATTAGGAATAGGGCCAAAATGGCCAAGTACTACTATTTGGCAAAATATGTAGGGATCTATCACTGTTTGCAAAATAATTAAGGATCTACCACTTTTTTTAAAACTCGAGTTTGTGAAACTCGAGTTGCCGAGTAACTCGAGTTTCAAAAACTCGAGTTCCATGAAAAATAGCCACTAATTTTTTATGTAACTTGAGTTTCAGGAACTCGAATTTCATAAAAAATAGCATGGCAAACTTGAAAACTATTTTTTTCAAAGAACTCGAGTTTCTGAAACTCGAGTTACACAGCAAACTCAAGTTCCAAAAGAGTAATACATCCATATATATTTCCAAAACAATGATAGATCCCTACATACTTTGCCAAATAGTGATATTTGACCATTTTGACCTTAGAAATAGTGTCAAACTACTATGTTGATTTTAATTTTGTTATCTTCTTTTCAATAAAACAATCAAATATTAAACAAAACCCTATAAAAATAGATTTGATATTTTTTTTAAAAAAAATCTAACAAAATTAGGTATGTTATTTTCAAAAAAAAAATCTTTAAATTGAATTTAACTTAATAATTAAATATGTAAGATAATTTTTTTGTTGAATTTATTTATGACTGCATGGATTTTAATGACCACAAAAAAAAATTTATTTTAAATATTATGTGATTGATTTTATTTTTGTTTAGAATAAGAAGTGAATTTTTCCATTTTTTTTGTTTGTTCAACTATCTATGACACCATAAATAATACTAGCCACATCACATGCACACTGTGCAATGAAACTTTTTTTCTTTTTTTTAGTATCATAATTTTTCATTCATTCATCTCTTTTCGTGCACTAAAATCTCTGTGGTGAATTTGAGTTTGCCGAATGCTTAAAAAAATTTCTATTAAAAAAAAAAGTAACAGAAGCAAGAAAACAAAATATAGGGTGTATAAAAAAGATAAGAGATCCACGAGGAAAATAGAGTGTGAATATGAGTTTAGTAGGATCTTTTAAATTGTGAGATTTTATTTAATATTTTATGTATTTGATATGATTGAGAGGGAGTTGACGGCCCAATAATATCCAATTAAACAGAAACAGTTTTTTTTTTTTTTTTTGAGAAAATAAACAGAAACAGTTTAACTAGACTGGAGAGGGACTGAACCCATATAGGATTTCAGAGGAAGAATAGGAGGAAAAAGAGTTCGTTCATGTTTTTCAATAGTGCCATGAAGAACACACTCTAATGACTGCATCAGTGTTTTGGGTGGTTTAAGACTTTTTATTTTTGGAGAAGTTGTTACAAGTTCTTTACTCATTTGAGAGTCAAAAGAATATAGGACTATAATTCAGCAAAAAAGAGGGGTTTCGGCTATACTAACTCAAATTCATTCTACTTGAATGATTTTTTTTTTTTTTTTCTTAAGCTGATAAATTTTTATTCCTAGTCCTACTCGAAAACTAAAGTTCGATTATCTCACTCATAAATAATACTGGCCTAATCAGTTGATAAACAAATAAAATAATTAAATAAGTATTTAAAAAGTTATTATTTTTTTAAACTAAGTTTTAATCACTTTTAACCGCCCTTTATCCCAACCGCCCTAAGTTCCTATATATACAATATATCTTTTTCTAACGTAGTTTTTGTTTGATCTTTTTCTAACGTAGTTCTTGTTTAAGACTTTCTACGCAAGGCAAGAATTCAAGAAGAGTGTTCTGTTTATTTTATCAGTGAAAAGAAGGTTTCTTTGGTTTCCTGAAATTTTCTTTTGTTTGGTGGAAAGATGAGTGTGGGTTTTAGATTTGATCCTAAGGACGAGGAGTTGATAAACATTTTGAATAGCAAGGTAGACGGTACAGAACACCGTCGCCTAAATCATTGTGTTGTCAATGATTGTGAGGTATACGGCAAAATTCCTCCATGGGAAATATATGATTCTCATTTGTACTATCATTTACACACCTTCCAACGCAAGCTCTACGTGTTCACCAACCTCAAAACAACCGGCAATCGTGTGTGCAGGGCTGCCTCTTGTGGAACCTGGCTTGAAAAAAGCAAGCCCAAAAGAATCCATGATTCTAAGGGCGATCTTATTGGGATCGACAGAATGCTCTCTTTTAAGGCCAAGGATGTTGGTTCGGGAAAATTCAACAAGACTAATTGGATAATGCATGAGTTCTCCCTTGCTGGCAAAACAGCAGTTCAGGGATCTGCAAGACTCAACAAAGTCCTTTGCGTCATTTATAAACAAAATAAAGGGTCGGTTTCTGAGGACTACGGAACAACTGCTATGATGTCACTTGATGAACATAGAAAAATATGGCTTGAAATGCCAAGTTGTGAAAAATTTGTTGCATGGAATATTGCTGATCAACAAAATAAAGGTTCAGTTTGTGAGGAGGCCAAAGGAAGAGGGTTCAAAAGATGTTTTTATTCTGCTGCTGCTGCTGCTGAAGAGGCCTCAAGCTTCAATACAACTGCTGTGATATCACATGAACAAGTAGATGCCCAAGCCCAAGAACACAGAAAAAGGCTGCGCCTTGAGCCTGAGATGCCGAGTTTGGGTGCTGGTGCTGATGATGACGAGTTTGCTGGATGGACTGCTGATCTCCCATCCCCAGATGAAACATTGAGTCAAATATTTTCTGATCTACCACCCATGGTTGAAGTATGTCATCAATTAAAATCTGACCTTGCTCTTGATGCTGACATTGATAAAGAGCTTGATGCATGGATGGCTAATCTCCCACCCCTAGATGAAGCATTGAGTCAAATATTTCCTGATCTACCACCCATGGTTGAAGTATGTCATCAATCAAATTCTGACCATGTTCTTGATGCTGACATTGATGAAGATTTTGATGCATGGATTGCTAATCTCACACCCCCAGATGAAGCATTGACTCAAATATTTTCTGATCTACTGCCCCTGGTTGAAGTATGCAGTCAATCCAAATCTGACCCTGTTGTTAATGCTGATACTGATGAATTACTTGCTGCATGGTTTGCTGATCCCACATCCCGGATGAAGCATTGAGTTGATTATTTTCTCTATGAGTTGTTATGGTCTTGGACAGATTCTTTTTTGGGTCTTGCACAGATTCTTTGTTCTTCTCAGTTTTAGTTCTTTATTTTATTTTATTTTTTCCATCATTGATGTAACCAGATGATCAATCTTTGGAACTCTGGCATATTTGTCAAGGAGTCAATAGTTAGCATGTCTTTTTATCTTCATGAAATTTAAACATTCTCAACGAAATTTTCTCTTTTCAAGAATGCTTTCATGAAATTTACAAATTCTTAATGATGCACACCCATCTCAGCTGGATCTTGGCATCGAGTTAAGAGAGAAGAAGCCTGTGAAAATATATTGATATATCTAAAATGCATATTAAACTCAGAAATATATAGTTACATGAAACTGTAGAAGAATAGAATTTTTGTTTTAGGAAACAAAGGTAAGCCACTTAGGGATAAGTTCTGCAAGACTAATCTATTCTGTTCACTTTCTTTTCCCTCTTCAATTGAAATAACAAAAATATAGTCGCACACGGACACAATTGAAAGGGAAAAAATTAATGTACTGATTCCTCTAAATAAAATAAATTAGTACATTACCAGTAGGTTCCACAAGAGCAAAATCAATACCTTCAGATTACCAGTAATCTCCACAAGAGCAAAATCCATTCTTGAAATGATGAAATCGGTATCCATCACGCACTATAAGTTTCCTTGAGGTAACAAGGGAAATCAGCTTTATTGTCAGGTGACAATCATAGCATACTCGAAGATTTTTCATTACATGGATAGGCATCCAAGTAGGCAAATTAATCAAACCAAATGCCACTGCAAGTTTCTCACTGTGGTAGCCTTGTCCACGAAGTGACCTAATTGCATTTTTGTAGTTTCCTGTATCTTCTATCTTCTTCAATTGCATTTTTGTAGTTTCCTGTATCTTCTATCTTCTTCATCACCTTCTCCAACTTTCTGTAAATATCCTTGATTTGTGGGTGATTAGTCTCATCTACAGTGAATACATGTACCCTGTTTTCTACCTCTATCCAACTACAACCAGGATTCTTTTGTACTCCTTTCTCTCTCATCAGTTTTCTCACATCTGCAACACTTTCTAACTTGCCAGAATCTAAATATATATTTGCTAGAAGGATGTAACCTCCAGATTCTTCCACTTCAAACTCAATCAAATTCTTCACTGCAACTTCTGCTAATTTAGATTCGCAATGGGTCTGACAAGCACCAAGGAGAGCCCCCCAAATAGCATCATTTGGCTTATAAGGCATTCCGTCAATCAAATTCTTGGCCTCCTCAAGTAACCCAGCCCGACCAAGCAGATCCACCATACAGGAAAAATGTTCAGATGTTGGAGAGATGCCAAAATCCTCAGTCATGGAATAGAAGTATTGCTTCCCTTCTGTTACAAGCCCTGCATGGCTACAACCTGATAGAACAGATACATAGCTTATATGATCAGGTGAGCATTTCATCTCCAACATATTCTCAAAAATCTCTATTACTTTCCTACCTAGACCATTTTGAGCATATCCAGCCATTATCGCATTCCAAGAAATCACATTTTTTCGTGTATCAAATCAAAGACTTTTTGTGCTTCTTCAATTCGTCCACACCTCGAATACATAGAAACAACACTATTTGCAACCGAAACATTAGAACCAAACCCTAATTTTATATTTGGATACCAAGTTTTAGTATTGCTAGATCAGCACAGGCACCAATTGAAGTTGCAAAAGTGACCCAATCAGGCTTAACTCCTTGCCTTTGCATCAAAGTAAACAATTTGAGACCTTCTTCCCAAAAACCATGTTGGGTATATGTGCCTAACATTGAATTCCAAGTTATGACATTCTGCCCTGGCATTTGATCAAAACATTGTCGAGCTTTTTCAATATCACCAATCTTAGAAAATGCGGTGATCATTGCTGTCCATGATATTATATCTCTCATTGGCATCAATTCAAATGCATGATTTGCTTTCTGTACATTTCCACACTTTGTGTACATCGTAACTACAGCGTTTCCTATAGCAACAGAGGAATCCATTCCAGTCTTGATTGTATATCCATGTAGCTGCTCCTCAATTGAAACATACTTTTGACCTTAACAAACCCCAAGAATTGTTGCAAGAGTAAACTCATCCAAGGAAATAGGAGCCTCTCTCATTTGATTAAACAGTTCCAAAGCTTCTTCCTCTAACCCAAAATTTGCAAGTCCACTGATTAAAGAAGTCCAAGAGACTGCATTGTGTTCTGTTAAGCCATCAAAGATCCACCTAGCAAATTCTAAGCATCCACATTTTGCATACATATCAACCAGACCACTACCAACTAGAACATCAATAGTTGGTTCCATTCGAACAAACCGAGCATGCAAATGGGTACCCCATTCAAGATCATATATACTTGTGCGAGCGCTAAGTACGCTGGCATATGTCATGGAATTTGGTCTAACACCTTGACTCCACATCTCAACAAAAGTACTAAGGCTCTGAACCCCAAAGCCATGTTCAGAGAAGATCGATATTATCGTGTTCCAAGACAGAGTCACGTTCAGGCAACTGGTTGAACAAGTCAAAAGCACTTCCAACCCCATACAATTTGGAATATCCATAGATCATACTGTTCCAACAAAACAAACTCGGATTTGGGATCCTCAAAAACACTCTCAGCATAACTCACTTTTCCAGACTTAATATACATATCCATTATTGAATTCTGAATAGCCATATACACATTGCTTCCAAAATCAAACTTCTCCACAAGACCATGTAATTGTAGAGCCAACTTCTTGTATGCGAGACTGCCACAAGCCTTCATTGCACAAGTGAAAGTAAACGGATCATTAACACAATTACCATCCTGTACCATTGAAACAAACATATTTAAAGTTTTCTCTGGATGACCATCCTGTACCATTGAAACAAACATATTTAAGGTTTCCAAGAAACAGAGTCTCTTTCAGGCATTTATCAAACACCTTCTCCGCTTCATTCATCCGACCCAAATCAACGAACCCACTAATCATCGTATTCCAACTAAAAACATTACGATACTCAATGTCGTTGAAAACCCAACAAGCATCGTCGATGAGATTGCAATTGGAGTACAAATGCAAGAGATGGTTTTGAAGGAAAACGGAAGAGTCAAGGCCAGTGGAGATAAGCTGTGCATGGAGTTTTTGAGCAATGGGTGTGGACTTGATGGAAGCACAGGCTTTCATGGCCTCGTAGAACTTTTGGGATAGTTCCATATAAGACAATTGTGCTGAGGGGTCGTGGAAGAGAACAAGTTTTGTGGAGAGGTTTTGTTTGTTGGGTTGAGACATGGCGTATGAGTATGCGTGAGAGTTGTGGAAGACAATGGTTTAGAGTGAGGAAACATTTGGAAGTGAAGGACTGTTGTAGCTTTGAGATCTCATTTCATTGTTAGTTGAGAGTTGAGACAATGTTCATAAAAAGTAAGCCACTTTAATAAATACAAAAACAGTTGCATCTAGAAAAACAATAATTCGTTTATTGACAATTGAATTGAGTATACTTCAGCTGGCTAATTAAGATGATAGAATTATCACCGTAATAGATTTATATTTTGAGGCCACTCTCTTGCGACTAGTTTTCTGTTTGTTTTTTTTTTTTTTTTTTTTTTTAGTCAGCATATAGTATGTCGCATTTTTTGTATCCATCAATAATGATATTTGCACCATTAATGCATCATTGTTAACAAGGTCTCATAAAACCAATTACATGCTCTGTGCCTCTGTGGAAACCAAGGCTCAGCCGTGAGCCTTGAATGCATGAATCGGAGGACAACTAGTATAAAGTATTTCCATAAAAAAAATAAATAAATAAATAAATAACTAAAATCTAGAGTAGAAAGAAAACAATCCCAAAATATCATCATTTTTTCCCCCATAAAGTTTGTCACAGACTCACAGCTTAGGCTTGAAGATGGTGTTCTCTAATACTCCATTTTTTTCATAGCCTACCGAATCATTCATCAAGCTCCAAGGGCTTGAAATATTTCCCGTTTATGAGATACGTACCAATGGTAAGACGAACTGCTTATACATCTTTAGGCTTCCTTGACACAATCCTGCAAAAGTCTTACTTGAATAAGAATGTAATAACATGTAGTGAGCATCATATTCATACATTGATGTAGTTTTTTCACGTTCATGTTTGATGATGCCGTGAATATCACCAGTGAGTTTGCACGATCTTCGCTCGCTTAACAACCTGCAAGAAGAAAAAGTAATCTCGCCGTAGGCACCGGTGTGGTGTCGACCAAGTACCCTCCGACGGTCAAGTTAGAATTGTTCTCAACTCTAGAGTGCTAGAGAGGGTGAATTATGCGTACCTTGATTCGCGAGAGTATTGAAGTTTTTATAGTAGAAGAAAGTCGGCTTCTCTTCCTTGGACTAGAAATCTTTTCCTTTTAGGATTCTACTATGAGCAATCCTAAACGTGATGGACAAGCATTTCCTTGTAGAGTAGGCTTTTTATTAAGGCGGATCTTCTAGAATTATCCTTATGCGGACACTCTAATTTTCCTAGGATCCCATCGGATTCCAAACGTGCACACCAAGTATTTCAAGTGATGCTAAGCCCTGGGCCCTTCCTTAATGCCGGCCCATGAGTCCGAATCCGTCAGGCCCATTGTTGCGCAATTTCTGACCTCTTCAATGTTGAAAAACCTTAAACTAAGAACCATAATGCTAGCCCACAAGACAACACAAAAAAAAGCCAACAATTCACACATTGAAGAGAGAGAGAGAGAGATATAAAAGAGTACCTTCCCACATCACCAGGCTTGACTAAACCAGAATTCACCCTAACGGCCTATTTGGATGTTTAAAAAAGGAAGGGAGTAGAGTAAAGGGAGAGAGAGTAATTTTATTACCTTATTTGGAAGTTTTTTAACGAAGGAGGGGGAGGAGTTTGGAGGGATTTCAACTATCTCTAACCCCTAGTTTTTAATTCCCTCAAATTGGAGAGATTTGGAAGGAGAGTAGAGTAGATAAATTATTAACCAAATGAATTCTCTCATTTACCCTTTTTAAATTAACAAAATTACAAATTATTGTTTTCCTAAACTTATTATAAATGACTGTATGGTATATAATATCAATAAGCTCTTTTTTTTCTTTTTTCTTTTTTCTTTTTTTTTAAGGAATAAATGAGTGGCGTGGGAAACAAATGCATTGCCATAGTTATCGTGTTCCTAAGCCTTTTCAAGACCAAGTACGTACCAAATATCTAAATCTGAGGGTCAAAAAAGTTAATATCAGCTTTTGCAGTTGATTTTTAAAATCAAAAGATTTATAAAAATATTAAAAATAATAATAATAAATGAAAGAAACACTCAAAATTCAATATTTTGTTGATTTTTTCAGTAAACAAACAAACCAAATATTTTTTTCTTATTTTAATTATTATCAATTAAAGATGGTTTTTTTTAGTATAATAAAAAAGCAGAAAAAATATTTAATCATAGACCAATGTTGATTATTTAATTCACATTAGAAAAAAAAATTATCTAAAAAAATATTGCATGCTATAGTCATAATTATTTAATCTAACAAATTAATCATAAACCAATGTTGCTAGTCAATTTTCAAATAGGGGTAAATTTGTCTATTTAAATCATTTCCTCTCATCTCCCTCCTAATTTTTAAAACATCCAAACAAGAGGAAGGGCTAATTACTCTCTTCCCCCTTACTAATTTAAAAAACATCCAAACAAGGTGGAGGATAACCATTCCTCTCTATTCTCCTCCCCACTATTCTCCTCCCTCTCTAAATTTCCAAACAAGCCATAAGGCATGGAACTGATGCAAAAGTCTTTATCATTTTGGGAGCCTCAATGACAATAACAGGTGACACTATCTCAAGTTTTGAACCTTTTCCCGGCAGCCCTGCCTCAGCTAGTGGCTCTTTCAATTCACAAACTATTGTAAATGTAACCACACTTGGACGGCGAGTCTGACTGCTTAAGCTATCAAATTGTGATGTTGAAAAACTACGAAACTTAGAGCATGGAATCAGGGGCGAAGCCAAAAAATTTTGTTTGAGGGGCCAAGTTGTAGTACTAATATATTTATCAAGATAACTCTGCACACACACATATATACACACACATGCTTTTTTATTACATATACACACATTTTTTATTTGATAAGTTATATATATATATATACACACACAAACACACCCAACAACAACAAAAAAAACTTAGTATTTTTAATCAAAATTATATTTGATGGCGATCTTTTATAAAATAAAATTCATTTTTACCATTTTCATAGTGAAATTCAAAAAAAGTATTATTTTTTATACAAATTATCAAATTTTATACTAAAGTTAGTAAAAAAAATATTTCAATTGAACTAATGCAATTTTCAAAAACTAATCCAAAACTTGGAGGAATAAGTTAAGCTACGAACATATTGGAAGCTATCCTGCTCTAACCTTTTATGTGGCTACTAAAGAGACATTTCATGTGTTGTTTTAGTGACAAGATTTTTTTTAATGAGTCAGTAACTTGTTAATCGTCACATAACGGGTTGAAAGAGATAAATTCAAACATGTTTGGTGTCAAACTTTATCACATATTTTATAGATATAAGAGCACATTTTACAATAAAAAATGGAATTAAGAAAAATAAAGTTATATCTCTATAACTATTAGACCAATTTTTATTTTTTTTAAGAGCATTATTAGACTGATTCAATTATGCGGGGGCCAACTCTTATTTTTGTATACTAAATTTTAAAAATATAAAAATAATTGTATGTATTAAAAAAATTTCAAAATTTTTGGGGGCCTTGGCCCCCACCCTATTACTTACCTCCGCCCCTACATGGAATAGAGGTAGTAAAAGATAGAGATAATGCTGCCATGAGCAGGAAATCTATCTGTCAAAGAAATAGAACATTTTGTACGTGTGGAATTTGGAATGGGTTTAATATGGAGAAAGAGTGTTGGGTTGGGCCTAAGAATGGCCGCATTAGATATTTTTGGTTGGTCCAATTAATATTGGACCTGGGTTTTCAAGACCCAAGAAAAAACCCAGGTAAAATGGAGGAAAGTCCACTTCCGAATAAAATTATCATTTTCTTATTTTACGTAATATTTTAGGATCTCACACTACTTTTTATTTTAACTTTATTTTAAATAATTTAAGTTTCAGCTTTTTGAAAATAAGCTGACTTTTAACTTTTTGACTCATATTATGAAAACAAGTCACGAGAAATAGGCAATTCCTAATCGGACTAGTGTCACAAATGTTTTTACTAATATTATATATGTGTGTGTAGTGGAATATATAGTTTTTTTTAATTTGCAAATAAAGGGTGCGTTTAGATACCGCTTATTTTGCTGAAAATAATAAAAATAATAATTTTTGGTTACTGTTCACTAATGAAAATACTGTTCATTTGTCTTAATGCATTGTTCACGTCTCATGAACAGTGCAAGAGGCGCTAGTAAAAAAAAAAAAAAAAAAAGGCCAAAAACGCAGAAACGCAAGACGCATCAGCCCAATCCAAACGTATACAAAATAGTGTTAGGACTTCAAATGAGCTTATTTGAAAGTGATTCTGTTTCATTCATAATCTGTCATTCTAAAATAACTTATGAAAAATATTGTCAATGTAGTATTGCTGTTTGACAAAATGACTAACACAATACTCCATTTTGTCCATGTACCAAGAAAGATTCATAAACCTATGAAAAAGGGGTAATTGTGTCTTTATGAATCTATGGAATCAATATGTGGTGGTTGTAGTTTTCATTGCTGCACGATTCCTAGGGTCCGTTTGGATAGAATTTATTTTGCTAAAACTGAAAACACTGTAGCGAAATATTTTTTAAATGTGTGAATAGTATTATGAGACCTATTTTTAATGAAAAAGTTGTTGAAAAGTGTAATTTGTGGGACTCGTGAACAGTACATGGAGCACTGTTCACAGTTTACTTATCATCAATTGCGGGCTAAACCAAAAAAAAAAAAATGCAAAACGCGCTACAGTGCAGACGTGGACGTGGGATAATCTCTATCCAAACATATACTTAATTTTCATAGAAGAATATTCAACTTTGACAATTGAAATGAGTGAAGTATTTGAGTGTTGGCCAATTTTATGACAAATTTTAGCCTTTTAGGTCACGAACAATGTATTAGATAGGGGTGTTATTTGGTTGAGCATTGAAACATTCTATCCACTAGGTGAGACTGAAGACCTCGGTTAAGCACAAACTTGTAATCTGTGAGCAAAATTGAAGTTTGGACAAAAAGTATCATCAGTGGTTTGCTCGAGACTTCGTCAAGTGAGCGGAAAGAACCAACTTGGCTTCCCACGGTTGTTTTTGTAGCCACCTCAGGCCCTAAGCCTACTTGCATTTAAACCTTATTTAAACCCTAATTATTAGAGAAGATGACAATTGGAAAAATATAGAGAAAATCCATTATAACAACTCTTCATAGAGTATCCTTAAGAGTTTTATTATTCTAGCAATAAGATCACCTACATTGTGTTGGGGCTTGATTAAAAGAACAATAGAGACAAATCCAAATTTTCAAGACGCTCTTAGAGTGGTGTAGAGATTAATCTCCAAGCAGCAATTATTTGTGAAACAAATCGTGTAAAAGACACAAAATAAGAGTCTATAGTTGCTAACAAAAGTGGGGAGATCAGGTACAGTGTCAAACTAAATGTATGAGAAATGTCATGTTAGTAGAAGTCTAAACCATAGCAACCCCTTACTAGTGAATTTGCTTCTAAGGCTTGGCCACCACTTAAGTGTTTTTACGTTGGTAATATTTCTACAAGGGTTTTCACTTCATGGACAAATACTGCCTCTTGTGTGATTTTGATTATGCTTATTTGTTCATTATTTGATTATTTTGGAATGTGTGCTAATAATTTAACTAATTCATTAAAATTGATAAGTGAACTGTAATGGGTCTAAACAATGTTTTTTGAAAATGAAATGCATTCGACCAAGAACATAAAGGGCTTGAGTTTCACCTATGCTAATCATAGACCTACGCAAAGCAAGAAAAATTTGAATATTTGTTTTTTGGTTAGTAAAAAATAAAAATAGTATATGAGACTTATAATGTTAGTTCTAAACCCGTTCTTAAAATGATGTAATTACTTTATAACAAAGTATATAGTTGATACCAAGTATTATTTTTTTTTTCTCAAAAAAAAATTATATGGCATAGTGCAATAAGTTTTTTTTAAAATGTAGTAAGTTTTTTTTTTTTTTTTAAGGAAACATAATTCATTTTACTTTTAATTATTATATATGGCGAGATATTTTTATAAATAATGTAATGTGTGGTTGAAATTTATTTCCAGTACTTCTTAAAATGATTCATCCTCTCTATAAATCTTGAATGACCTAAAGAGAGAGTAGATATACGTAAATCTATTACTTATACACACACACACACATGTACATATATAAAAGACTTTAATAACACAAGAAAATTATAATTTTATTAAGAATAGGAATGGACCCAGGATTTTAAACTAGTGGGAACCAGAGTATAAAAAAAAATAAAAATAAAAATAAAAAAACTCCATATAGACATCCATATAGTATTAAAAAATTATAAATACACAAAATTGTTGTTTTTAAATATATTAAGATGCAATTATCTACCCAAAAAGATAAAAATAAAAATAAAATAATGTTTTTTTTAATACTAGGCTGGCTATGATTTTTTTTTCTTTGAAGTTAGAGCATTCACAGTAGTAGTGCTAAAAATTTTAGCTTTTAATACCTCAAAAAGCTACTTTATCTATTTTATCACCTCACTTTACAATACACCAAATATCAAATGTTCTATTTTTTTATCACTTCATTTAAAATAATATAAACAACTCATTAAAATAATTAGGAAGAGAGAGAATTTGAGTTTTTTTAATTGAAGGAAGAAATATAATCTTAATAAAATATTTTATTTCATTTTTAACAACTTGCTACAGTCAACTGGTATTTATACTAGTTTATTGTAGTTACAAAAAAATTAGCTTTAGCTTCTCCAATAACATATGATTTTTTTGTCCTTTGGTGGTAAAATAGTTTTTTTTTTTTTTTTTTTTTGCTAAAATACAATCACCATTGTGAATATTTTTATTGTTTTTATAAGTTTTTAGGTTAAATAGTTGCTATTTGGGCTAGTCTAGCTAAACTGATTGGGGAGAAGGGGGGGCCCAACTACAAAAGTGAAACATAGAATGACTAAAAAAAAAAGATTGGAACTAAGGGGCCGGGGCCCCCACCTGGGTCTGTTCCTGATTAAGAACCTACCAACACTAAGCTGAAAATGAGACATAATTGTCAATAAAGTAGCAATTTTTTCTACACAAATCTCTCCTTCCAAAGCATCATCAAAGTGGACTATTGAACTGGACTAAATGACAGAAGTGGACTAAATGACAAATATCAAATGTTCTATTTTTTTTATAACTTCATTTAAAATAATATACACAACTCATTAAAATAATAAGGAATAGAGGGAATTTGAGTTTTATAATTGAATGAAGAGATATAATCTTAATAAAATATTTTATTTTATTTTTAACAACTTGCTACAGTCAACTGGTATTTATACCAGTTTTCTGTAGTTGTAAAAAATTTAGTTTTAGCTTCTCCAATAGCACATGATTTTTTTGTTCTTTGGTGGTAAAATAGTTTTTTTTTTTTTTTTTTTTTGCTAAAATGCAATCACCATTGTGAATATTTTTATTGTTTTTATAAGTTTTTGGGTTAAATAGTTGCTATTTGGGTTAGGCTAGTTAGACTGATTGGGAAGAAGGGGGCCTAACTACAAAAGTGAAACATAGAATGACTAAAAAAATAAAGATTGGAACTAAGGGGGCCCAAGCCCCCACCTGGGTTTGATCCTGATTAAGAACCTACCAACATTAAGCTTAAAATGAGACATAACTGTCAATAAAGCAGCTATTTTTTCTACACAAATCTCTCCTCCCAAAGCATCATTAAAGTGGACCATTGAATTGGACTAAATGACAGAAGTGGACTAAATGTCAAAAGTTTACAATACATCAAATATCAAATATTCTATTTTTTTATCACTTCTTTTAAAATAATATAAACAACTCATTAAAATAATAAGGAAGAGAGAGAATTTGAGTTTTTTAATTGAAGGAAAAGGTATAATCTTAATAAAATATTTTATTTTATTTTTAACAACTTGTTACAGTCAACTGGTATTTATACTAGTTTACTATAATTGCAAAAAATTTAGCTTTAGCTTCTCCAATAATACATGATTTTTTTGTTCTTTGGTGGTAAAATAGTTTTTTTTGCTAAAATACAATCACCATTGTGAATGTTTTTATTGTTTTTGTAAGTTTTTGGGTTGAATAGTTGCTATTTGAGTTAGGCTAGCTAGACTGATTAGGGAGAAGGGGGCTCAACTACAAAAGTGAAATGTAGAATGACTTTAAAATATATATATATATATATATATATTGGATCTAGTAGGGCCCGAGCCCCCACCTGAGTCTGTTCCTGATTAACAACCTACCAACATTAAGCTGAAAATGAGACATAATTGTCAATAAAGCAGCTATTTTTTTCTACACAAATCTCTCCTCCCAAAGCATCATCAAAGTGGACCATTGAATTGGACTAAACGAAAGAAGTGGACTAAATTGCAAAAGTGGACTGAAGTGGATCAAAATAGACTGAATACATCAAACTAAATCGAAATGCTACACTAATATGACTCATCAGGAGCGTGTCAATAATAAATATTTTTTAAATATTAAATAGATGATTACAACATCTCACCTACACTTGATCTAAAGGAAGAATGACATGCATTTCACCAAATGTAGAGTTTGTATAAGAGCTTGTGTACAATTACAAAGGAATAAAAATAAGGTACAATTTTTTAGATGTTATATCTTACGTTGCTACTTAATTAATAGTATAGTTAGTTTTCCCCTTTCATTATTGTGAATTAATTATAGGTGGTGAATGATAACGTGGAAAGTGTAACTACTTTCAGATACTAGGCTCATAGATTAAGAATTATCATCAGTAAGAGTTGCTTTTACAATTTGAGTAATGAAACCAGTGGATTTTTTTTTTTTTTGATAGTCAAGATTATAATATGCTCACACACGTGCTAAAAATAACATGGGTTTGGTTTGGTTTGGTGTTTTGGGAGTTTGAAATGGCATTTTTAAAACCAAAAACTCTGTTTTGCAACCATAATTCTTTATAATTTTTTTACAAACGTTCATCTTAAACTCAAAACACAATTTTCGAATAGCTTATACAAACACACCTACGATCTAAACTTGTAGAAAGAGCACTAATAGTAAGGAGTCCCGCTTTAGCTTCAAAAAAAAAAAAAGTCATCTTGAATATCAACATTAATCCAAGCATGAGTGACCTTTCTTGGATGATCTCGACTAATATCTGTTAGGTAGACAATGTTAGACCACATAGCAACAAGTTAAAATCCAATTTACACCTCAACAATGAGTAAGTCTAATTATATTTGACAAACTATTCACAAGTCAATTTCCTCTAAAGAACAACATTATTGGCTAAGTTCCATCATGTAAAAAAATGGTTGAATTAGAGGGCTGATGTTCATTTAATCATCCACCATCCACGTTAGCCATGCAACTAATTTTATTTTGTATTAATACTTTTGACTAAATATGTAATATTTATAAATATTTTTTCACGTCATTATTATTAATTCTAATATATTTAGTTGTCTGGTAAAAATCAATATTTCATTTTTTTTAATTATAACATATTTTTAGTATTTATGATTAGAAATAAGGCCAAAATGAAATATGGCAAACTTAAAAACTATTTTTTCAAAGAACTCAAGTTCCAAAAGAGTAGTACATCCATATATATTTCCCAAACAATGATAGGTCTTTACATATTTTGTCAAATAGTGATATTTGACCATTTTAGCCTTAGAAATAGTGTCAAAGTATGTCAGGGATGGAGCCACGATTTTGAGTTAAGGGGGGTGACTCTGACCTCTAACTCGAGAGCTTCTTAGCCACTAAGGGTTTTTTTTTTTTTTTTTTTTTTTGAGTTTTTGATGTGTGCGTCTACTGAATAAAGACAAAATTGTTTTGTTTAAAACTTTTTAAAAGGCCAGTTGTTTGTTTAAGTAAAATTGGTTAATTAAACTTAATTTTTTTTAGCTTTGCTATTAGTGATTTTTGTTGTTGCACAAATGTTTTTGGGCTAGTATATGTTTTTGTAGAATTTAGTTCTATAAATTTTTTAATGGCCTTTAAATTGAGGAAAATGCTAGAAGTATATTGCTAATATAGTGAGTGATTATTTGTAAGTAAAAAAATGATATGAGTGATAGGCTCAGATGGGAATTGATAAGAATTTGTATCTCAACAGTTTGTAAAAATATTGTAGATGAATTTGTAACTATAACGTTACTTTAAAAAGAATCAATGATATTGTTGAGGGGGGCAAAATATAATTTTATAGAACAAATATATATATATATATATATATATATATATATATATATACATTTTATAGAACAAATATATATATATATATATATATATATATACATATACACACACACTAATATCTTTTAAAAAAATTTGGGGGGGGGGGGGGGGGGGGAGGGGGGGGTCATTGCCCCCTATGGTCAATGCATGCCTCCGTCCGTGATCTATGTTGATTTAAATTTTGTTATCTTCTTTTCAATAAAACAATCAAATATTAAACAAAACCCTATTAAATTAGATTTGATATTTTTTTTTTAAATTCTAACAAAATTAGGTACGTTATTTTCAAAAAAAATCTTTAAATTGAATATAACTTAATAATTAAATATGTAAGATAATTTTTTTTGTTGAATTTATTTATGATTGCATGGAATTTAACGACCACAAAAAAATTATTTTAAAAATTATGTGATTGATTTTATTTTTGTTTAGAATAAGAAGTAAATTTTTCCTTCTTTTTTTTTTTTTTTTTTTGGTTCGACTATCTACGACACCATAAATAATACTAGCCTCATCACATGCACTTTGTGCAATGAGGCTTTTTTTCTTTTCTTTTTTTTAGTATCATAATTTTTCATTCATTCATCTCTTTTTGTGTACTGAAATCTCTATGGTGAATTTGAGTTTGCTGAATGCTTAAAAAAAACTTCTATTCAAAAAAATAAAATAAAATAAGGTGTGTAAAAAAGATAAAAGATCCACAGGGAAAATAGAGTGTGAATATGAGTTTAGTAGAAGCTTTTAAATTATAAGTTTTTATTTAATATTTTATGTATTTGATATGATTGAGAGGGAGTTGACGGCCCAATATCTAATTAAACAGAAACAGTTTAACCCATATAGGATTTCTGAGGTAGAATTGGGAGGAAAAAGAGTTTGTTCATGTTTTTCAATAGTGCCATGAAGAACACACTCTAATGACTACGTTACAAGTTCTTTATTCATTCAAGAGTCAGAAGAATAAAGACTATAATTCAACAAAAAGAGGGGTTTCGGCTATACTGACTCAAATTCATTCTACTTGAATGACACGTTTTTATTTTTTATTTTTTATTTTTTATTTTTTATTTTTTTCCTTAAGCTGATAAGTTTTTATTGCTAACTCGAAAACTAAAGTTCGATTTTCTCACTCATAAATAATACTAGCCCAATCAGTTAATAAACAAATTAAATAATTATTTAAAAAGTTATTATTTTTTTAAACTAAGTTTTAATCACTTTTAACCGCCCTTTATCCCAACCGCCCTAAGGTCCTATATATATGATATTTCTTTTTCTAACGTAGTTCTTGCAAGGCAAGAATTCAAGAAGAGTGTTTTGTTTATTTTATCAATGAAAAGAAGGTTTCTTTGGTTTCTTGAAATTTTCTTTTGTTTGGCGGAAAGATGAGTGTGGGTTTTAGATTTGATCCTAAGGACGAGGAGTTGATAAACATTTTGAATAGCAAGGTAGACGGTACAGAACACCGTCGCCTAAATCATTATGTTGTCAATGATTGTGAGGAATACGGCAAAATTCCTCCATGGGAAATATATGATTCTCATTCGTACTATCATTTACACACCTTCCAACGCAAGCTCTACGTGTTCACCAACCTCAAAATAACCGGCAATCGTGTGTGCAGGGCTGCCTCTTGTGGAACCTGGCTTGAAAAAAGCAAGCCCAAAAGAATCCATGATTCTAAGGGCGATCTTATTGGGATCGACAGGATGCTCTCTTTTAAGGCCAAGGATGTTGGTTCGGGAAAATTCAACAAGACTAATTGGATAATGCATGAGTTCTCCCTTGCTGGCAAAACAGCAGTTCAAGGATCTGCAAGACTCAACAAAGTCCTTTGCGTCATTTATAAACAAAATAAAGGGTCGGTTTGTGAGGAGGACTACGGAACAACTGCTATGATGTCACTTGATGAACATAGAAAAATATGGCTTGAAATGCCAAGTTGTGAAAAATTTGTTGCATGGAATATTGCTGATCAACAAAATAAAGGTTCAGTTTGTGAGGAGGCCAAAGGAAGAGGGTTCAAAAGATGTTTTTATTCTGCTGCTGCTGCTGCTGAAGAGGCCTCAAGCTTCAATACAACTGCTGTGATATCACATGAACAAGTAGATGCCAAAGCCCAAGAACACAGAAAAAGGCTGCGCCTTGAGCCTGAGATGCCAAGTTTGGATGCTGGTGCTGATGATGACGAGTTTGCTGGATGGACTGCTGATCTCCCATCCCCAGATGAAACATTGAGTCAAATATTTTCTGATCTACCACCCATGGTTGCAGTATGTCATCAATCAAAATCTGACCTTGATCTTGATGCTGACATTCATAAAGAGCTTGATGCATGGATGGCTAATCTCCCACCCCTAGATGAAGCATTGAGTCAAATATTTTCTGATCTACCACCCATGGTTGAAGTATGTCATCAATCAAATTCTGACCATGTTCTTGATGCTGACATTGATGAAGATTTTGATGCATGGATTGCTAATCTCACACCCCCAGATGAAGCATTGACTCAAATATTTTCTGATCTACTGCCCCTGGTTGAAGTATGCAGTCAATCCAAATCTGACCCTGTTGCTAATGCTGATACTGATGAATTACTTGCTGCATGGTTTGCTGATCCCACATCCCGGATGAAGCATTGAGTTGATTATTTTCTTTATGAGTTGTTATGGCCTTGGACAGATTCTTTTTTTGGTCTTGCACAGATTCTTTGTTCTTCTCAGTTTTAGTTCTTTATTTTATTTTTATTCTTTTCCATCATTGATGTAACCAGATGATCAATCTTTGGAACTCTGGCATATTTGTCAAGGAGTCAATAGTTAGCATGTCTTTTTATCTTCATGAAATTTAAACATTCTCAATGAAATTTTCTCTTTTCAAGAATGCTTTCCTGAAATTTACAAATTCTTAATGATGCACACCCATCTCAGCTGGATCTTGGCATCGAGTTAAGAGAGAAGAAGCCTGTGAAAATATATTGATATATCTAAAATGCATATTAAACTCAGAAATATATAGTTACATGAAACTGTAGAAGAATAGAATTTTTGTTTTAGGAAACAAAGGTAAGCCACTTAGGGATAAGTTCTGCAAGACTTATCTATTCTGTTCACTTTCTTTTCCCTCTTCAATTGAAATAACAAAAATATAGTCGCACACGGACACAATTGAAAGGGGAAAAAATTAATGTACTGATTCCTCTAAATAAAATAAATTAGTACATTACCAGTAGGTTCCACAAGAGCAAAATCAATACCTTCAGATTACTAGTAATCTCCACAAGAGCAAAATCCATTCTTGAAATGATGAAATCAGTATCCATCACGCACTATAAGTTTCCTTGAGGTAACAAGGGAAATCAGCTTTATTGTCAGGTGACAATCATAGCATACTCGAAGATTCTTCATTACATGGATAGGCATCCAAGTAGGCAAATTAATCAAAACAAATGCTACTGCAAGTTTCTCACTGTGGTAGCCTTGTCCACGAAGTGACCTAATTGCATTTTTGTAGTTTCCTGTATCTTCTATCTTCTTCATCATCTTCTCCAACTTTCTGTAAATATCCTTGATTTGTGGGTGATTAGTCTCATCTACAGTGAATACATGTACCCTGTTTTCTACCTCTATCCAACTACAACCAGGATTCTTTTGTATTCCTTTCTCTCTCATCAGTTTTCTCACATCTGCAACACTTTCTAACTTGCCAGAATCTAAATATATATTTGCTAGAAGGATGTAACTTCCAGATTCTTCCGCATCAAACTCAATCAAATTCTTCACTGCGACTTCTGCTAATTTAGATTCGCAATGGGTCTGACAAGCACCAAGGAGAGCACCCCAAATAGCATCATTTGGCTTATAAGGCATTCCGTCAATCAAATTCTTGGCCTCCTCAAGTAACGCAGCCCGACCAAGCAGATCCACCATACAAGAAAAATGTTCAGATGTTGGAGAGATGCCAAAATCCTCAGTCATGGAATAGAAGTATTGCTTCCCTTCTGTTACAAGCCCTGCATGGCTACAACCTGATAGAACAGATACATAGCTTATATGATCAGGTGAGCATTTCATCTCCAACATATTCTCAAAAATCTCTATTACTTTCCTACCTAGACCATTTTGAGCATATCCAGCCATTATCGCATTCCAAGAAATCACATTTTTTTGTGTATCAAATTAAAGACTTTTTGTGCTTCTTCAGTTCGTCCATACCTCGAATACATAGAAACAACACTATTTGCAACTGAAACATTAGAACCAAACCCTAATTTTTCATTTGGATACCAAGTTTTAGTATTGCTAGATCAGCACAGGCACCAATTGAAGTTGCAAAAGTGACCCAATCAGGCTTAACTCCTTGCCTTTGCATCAAAGTAAACAATTTGAGACCTTCTTCCCAAAAACCATGTTGGGTATATGTGCCTAACATTGAATTCCAAGTTATGACATTCTGCCCTGGCATTTGATCAAAACATTGTCGAGCTTTTTCAATATCACCAATCTTAGAAAATGCGGTGATCATTGCTGTCCATGATATTATATCTCTCATTGGCATCAATTCAAATGCATGATTTGCTTTCTGTACATTTCCACACTTTGTGTACATCGTAACTACAGCGTTTCCTATAGCAACAGAGGAATCCATTCCAGTCTTGATTGTATATCCATGTAGCTGCTCCTCAATTGAAACATACTTTTGACCTTAACAAACCCCAAGAATTGTTGCAAGAGTAAACTCATCCAAGGAAATAGGAGCCTCTCTCATTTGATTAAACAGTTCCGAAGCTTCTTCCTCTAACCCAAAATGTGCAAGTCCACTGATTAAAGAAGTCCAAGAGACCGCATTGTGCTCTGTTAAGCCATCAAAGATCCACCTAGCAAATTCTAAGCATCCACATTTTGCATACACATCAACCAGACCACTACCAACTAGAACATCAATAGTTGGTTCCATTCGAACAAACCGAGCATGCAAATGGGTACCCCATTCAAGATCATATATACTTGTGCGAGCGCTAAGTACGCTGGCATATGTCATGGAATTTGGTCTAACACCCTGACCCCACATCTCAACAAAAGTACTAAGGCTCTGAACCCCAAAGCCATGTTCAGAGAAGATCGATATTATCGCGTTCCAAGACAGAGTCACGTTCAGGCAACTGGTTGAACAAGTCAAAAGCACTTCCAACCCCATACAATTTGGAATATCCATAGATCATACTGTTCCAACAAAACAAACTCGGATTTGGGATCCTCAAAAACACTCTCAGCATAACTTACTTTTCCAGACTTAATATACATATCCATTATTGAATTCTGAATAGCCATATACACATTGCTTCCAAAATCAAACTTCTCCACAAGACCATGTAATTTTAGAGCCAACTTCATGTATGCGAGACTGCCACAAGCCTTCATTGCACAAGTGAAAGAAAACGGATCATTAACACAATTACCATCCTGTACCATTGAAACAAACATATTTAAAGTTTTCTCTGGGGTCATCCTGTACCATTGAAACAAACATATTTAAAGTTTCCAAGAAACAGAGTCTCTTTCAGGCATTTATCAAACACCTTCTCCGCTTCACTCATCCGACCCAAATCAACGAACCCACTAATCATCGTATTCCAACTAAAAACATTACGATACTCAATGTTGTTGAAAACCCAACAAGCATCGTCGATGAGATTGCAATTGGAGTACAAATGCAAGAGATGGTTTTGAAGGAAAACGGAAGAGTCGAGGCCGGTGGAGATAAGCTGTGCATGGAGTTTTTGAGCAATGGGTGTGGACTAGGGGTGGCAATTTTTATCCATATCCATAAACCCACCCATTACCCACCTTATTTGGATAAGTCTTAACCCAACCCATTTGAATATTTGGGTTAAATGGGTAAAGACCCATTTGGTTATTTAATTAGATGGGTCTAAATGGATAAACCCACTAAACCCACTAATACCCACTAAACCCATCTAAAATTTAAATAAACAACATAAATCTAAATTTCTAGAAAATGACCAAAATGCCCCTGAAACTTAAAAAATAACCAAAATACTACTAAAACCCAAAAAATGACTAAAATACCCCCAAAAACTAAAAAATGACCAAAATACCCCCCAAAACCTAAAAATTACCAAAATACCCTCAAAATCAAAAAAATGACCAAAATACCCCTGAAACCCAAAAAATGACCAAAATACCCCAAAACACAACAAATGACCAAAATACCCCCCGAAACCTAAAAATTACCAAAATACCCCCAAAATCCAAAAAATGACCAAAATACCTCTGAAACCCAAAAAATGACCAAAATACCTCTAAAACCTAAAAATTACTAAAATACCACCAAAACCCAAAAAATGACCAAAATACCTCCGAAACCTAAAAATGACCAAAATACATCCAAAATCCAAAAAATGACCAAAATACTCCCAAAACCCAAAAAATGACCAAAATACCCCTAAAACCTAAAAATTACTAAAATACCACCAAAACCCAAAAAATGACCAAAATACCCCCGAAACCTAAAAAATGACCAAAATACCTCCCAAAACCTAAAAATTACCAAAATACCCCCCAAACCAAAAAAATGACCAAAATACCCCTGAAACCCAAAAAATGACCAAAATACCCCCAAAACCCAACAAATGACCAAAATACCCCCGAAACCTAAAAATTACCAAAATACCCCCAAAATCCAAAAAATGACCAAAATACCTCTGAAACCCAAAAAATGACCAAAATACCCCTAAAACCTAAAAATTACTAAAATACCACCAAAACCCAAAAAATGACCAAAATACCCCCGAAACCTAAAAATGACCAAAATACCTCCAAAACCCAAAAAAAGACCAAAATACCCCCAAAACCCAAAAAATGACCAAAATATCCCTAAAACCTAAAAATTACTAAAATACCACCAAAACCCAAAAAATGACCAAAACACCCCTGAAACCTAAAAATGACCAAAATACCTTCAAAACCCAAAAAATGACAAAAATTCCCCCAAAACCCACAAAATGACCAAAATACCTCCAAAATCTCTAAAATGACCAAAATACCCCCAAAACTTCTAAAATGTCCAAAATATCTCCAAAACCCAAAAAATGACCAAAATAGCCCCAAAACCCAAAAAAATGACCAAAATACCCCAAAACCTAAAAAAATGACCGAAATACCCTCGAAACCTAAGAATTACCAAAATACACCCTAAACCTAAAAAATTACCAAAATACCCCTTAAACCTAAAAAATGACTGAAATACCCCTAAAACCTAAAAAATTACCAAAATACCCTAAAACCTAAAAAATGATCGAAATACCCCAAGACCTAAAAAATGACTAAAATACCCCAAAAACCTAAAAAAAATTACCAAAATACCCCCAAAACCTAACAATTATCAAAATACTCCCTAAACCTAAAAAATTACCAAAATACTCCATAAACCTAAAAAATGACCGAAATACCTCTAAAACCTAAAAAATAACTGAAATACCCCCAAAACCTAAAAAAAAAATTACCAAAATACCCTAAAACCTAAAAAATGATCGAAATACCCCCCCCCAAAACCTAAAAAATGACCAAAATAACCCCAAAACCTAAAAAAAATGATCGATAAAAACCTCTGAAACTCAAATTATGACCAAAATACCCCTAAACATGTAAGATGACCAAAATACACCTGAAACATCTAAAATTACCGAAATAGAGGTTTAGGGTATTTTGGATGTTTCGAGGATATTTTTGACAAATTAAAGGTTCTAAGAGTCTTTCATTCATTTTATAGGTTTCGAGGGAATTTCTGTAATTTTTTAGGTTTCGGGGTTATTTTGATCATCTTTTAGATTCTAAAGGTATTTTAGTCATTTTTTAGGTTACGAGGGCATTTCTGTCATCTTTTAGTTTTAGGGTTATTTCGGTAAATTTCTAGGGTTCAGAAGTATTTTGGTAATTTTTAGGTTTAGGGGTATTTCGGTAAACTTTTAGGTTTCGGTGGTATTTTGGTCATTTTTAGGTTTCAAGGGTATTTTGTTCATTTTTTGGGTTTCGGGGGTATTTTGGTAATTTTTTAGGTTTCGGGGGTATTTTGGTCATTTTTAGGTTTCGGGAGTATTTTGGTCATTTTTTGGGTTTCGGGGGTATTTTGGTCATTTTTAGGTTTCAGTGGTATTTTGGTCATTTTTTGGGTTTGGGGGTATTTTGGTCATTTTTTAGGTTTTGGAAGTATTTTGGTCATTTTTGGGGTTTCGGGGGTATTTTGGTCATTTTTGGGGTTTCGGGGGTATTTTGGTCATTTTTTGGGTTTCAAGGGTATTTTGGTCATTTTTTGGGTTTCAAGGGTATTTTGGTCATTTTTTGGGTTTTGAGGGTATTTTGGTCATTTTTTGGGTTTTGGGGGTATTTTGGTTATTTTTTGGGTTTTGAGGGTATTTTGGTCATTTTTTGGGTTTTGAGAGTATTTTGGTCATTTTTAGGTTTTAGGGGTATTTTGGTCATTTTTAGGTTTTGGAGGTATTTTGGTCATTTTTTAGGTTTTGGGGGTATTTTGGTTATTTTTTGAGTTTTTGGGGTATTTTGGTCATTTTAGAGATTTTTGAGGTATTTTGGTCATTTTAGTGGTTTTTAAGCATATTTGGTAATTTTAGAGATATCGGGGGTATTTTGGTCATTTTAGAGGTTTCATGGGTATTTTGCTAATTTTAGAGATTTTAGGGATAATTTTGGATGTCCAAGGGTATATTGGTAATTTTGGAAGTGTAAGGGTATTTGCATCATTTTAGGTATTTAAGGGTATTTTGGAGGTCAAGAGGGTATTCAAGTAGTTTTAGAGGTATTTGGGTCATATTGGGTTAAATGGGTGGGTTACTAATTAAATGGGTTGGGTTGGTAATGGATAATTAATTTATATATAAACGGGTCATAAATGGATAAATGGGTAATTACACATCCAACCCATTTATGACCCAACCCACTTATGATCCAACCCGCCCATTTGCCACCCCTAGTGTGGACTTGATGGAAGCACAGGCTTTCATGGCCTCGTAGAACTTTTGGGATAGTTCCATATAAGACAATTGTGGTGAGGGGTCGTGGAAGAGAATAAGTTTTGTGGAGAGGTTTTGTTGTTGGGTTGAGACATGGCGTATGAGTATGCGTGAGAGTTGTGGAAATCAATGGTTTAGAGCGAGGAACATTTGGAAGTGAAGGACTGTTGTAGCTTTGAGATCTCATTTGATTTAGACCTCTAGCTCGCGGCTTCTCAGCGGCTAAGGTTTTTTATTTTTTATTATTATTATTATTATTATTTTAAGTTTTTGATGTAAATTATTCTGTTTAAATCTTTTTAAAGAGCTAGTTGTTTGTTTGAGTAAAATTGGTTAATTAAACTTAATTTTTTTTAGCTTTGTTATTGGTGATTTTTGTTGTTGCACAAGTGATTTAGATCTATAAATTTTTTAATGGCCTTTAAATTGAGGAAAATGCTAGAAGTATATTGCTGATATAGTTGATATAGTGTGATTATTTATAAGTAAAAAGGTAGCGTGAGTGATAAGCTCAGATGGGAACTGATAAGAATTTGTATCTCAACAGTTTGTAAAAATGTTGTAGATGAATTTGTAACTATAACATTACTCTAAACAGAATCGATGATATTGTTGAGGGGGGCAAAATATAATTTTATAGAACAAAAAAAAAAAATATATATATATATATATATATATATATACACACACTAATATCTTTAAAAAAAAAATTTGGGAGGGGGGGGGATTGCTCCCCATAGTCAATGCATGCCTCCGTCCATGAACTATGTTGATATTTAAATTTTGTTATCTTCTTTTCAATAAAACAATCAAATATTAAACAAAACCCTATTAAATTAGATTTGATATTCTTTTTAAAAATTCTAACAAAATTATGTGATTGATTTTATTTTTGTTTAGAATAAGAAGTGAATTTGTCCTTTTTTTTTTTGTTTGTTCAACTATTTATGACACCATAAATAATACTAGCCTCTTCACATGTTCTTTGTGCAATGAGGCTTTTTTCCTTTTTGTTAGTATCATAATTTTTCATTCATTCGTCTCTTTTTGTGCACTGAAATCTCTGTGGTATATTTGTGTTTGCTGAATGCTTAAAAAAATTTATATTCAAAAAAAAAAAAAAAAGAAATAAAAGAAGCAAGAAAAAAAAAATAGGGTGTGTAAAAAAGATAAGAGATCCACAAGGAAAATAGAGTGTGAATCTGAGTTTAGTAGGAGCTTTTAAATTATGAGCTTTTATTTAATATTTTATGTATTTGATATGATTGAGAGGGAGTTGACGGCCCAATATCCAATTAAACAAAAACAGTTTAACCCATATAGGATTTCAGAGGAAGAATTGGGAGGAAAAAGAGTTCGTTCATGTTTTTCAATAGTGCCATGAAGAACACACTCTAATTACTACGTTACAAGTTCTTAATTCATTCAGGAGTCAGAAGAATATAAGACTATAATTCAGCAAAAAGAGGGGTTTCGGCTGTACTGACTCAAATTCATTCTACTTGAATGACACGTTTTTAGTTTTTTTTTTTTTTTTTTTTTTTTTTTTCCTTAAGCTGATAAGTTTTTATTCCTATAGTCTCACTCGAAAACTAAAGTTCGATTTTCTCACTCATAAATAATGCTAGCCTAATCAGTTAATAAACAAATTAAATAATTATTTATAAAGTTATTATTTTTTTAAACTAAGTTTTAATCACTTTTAACCGCCCTTTATCCCGACCGCCCTAAGTTCCTATATATATGATATATCTTTTTCTAACGTAGTTCTTGTTTGAGACTTTCTAGGTAAGGCAAGAATTCAAGAAAAGTGTTTTGTTTATTTTATCAGTGAAAAGAAGGTTTCTTTGGTTTCTTGAAATTTTCTTTTGTTTGGTAGAAAGATGAGTGTGGGTTTTAGATTTGATCCTAAGGACGAGGAGTTGATAAACATTTTGAATAGCAAGGTAGACGGTACAGAACACCGTCGCCTAAATCATTGTGTTGTCAATGATTGTGAGGTATACGGCAAAATTCCTCCATGGGAAATATATGATTCTCATTCGTACTATCATTTACACACCTTCCAACGCAAGCTCTACGTGTTCACCAACCTCAAAATAACCGGCAATCGTGTGTGCAGGGCTGCCTCTTGTGGAACCTGGCTTGAAAAAAGCAAGCCCAAAAGAATCCATGATTCTAAGGGCGATCTTATTGGGATCGACAGGATGCTCTCTTTTAAGGCCAAGGATGTTGGTTCGGGAAAATTCAACAAGACTAATTGGATAATGCATGAGTTCTCCCTTGCTGGCAAAACAGCAGTTCAAGGATCTGCAAGACTCAACAAAGTCCTTTGCGTCATTTATAAACAAAATAAAGGGTCGGTTTCTGAGGACTACGGAACAACTGCTATGATGTCACTTGATGAACATAGAAAAATATGGATTGAAATGCCAAGTTGTGAAAAATTTGTTGCATGGAATATTGCTGATCAACAGAATAAAGGTTCAGTTTGTGAGGAGGCCAAAGGAAGAGGGTTCAAAAGATGTTTTTATTCTGCTGCTGCTGCTGCTGAAGAGGCCTCAAGCTTCAATACAACTGCTGTGATATCACATGAACAAGTAGATGCCAAAGCCCAAGAACACAGAAAAAGGCTGCGCCTTGAGCCTGAGATGCCAAGTTTGGATGCCAGTGCTGATGATGACGAGTTTGCTGGATGGACTGCTGATCTCCCATCCCCAGATGAAACATTGAGTCAAATATTTTCTGATCTACCACCCATGGTTGAAGTATGTCATCAATCAAAATCTGGCCTTGTTCTTGATGCTGACATTGATAAAGAGCTTGATGCATGGATGGCTAATCTCCCACCCCTAGATGAAGCATTGAGTCAAATATTTTCTGATCTACCACCCATGGTTGAAGTATGTCATCAATCAAAATCTGACCATGTTCTTGATGCTGACATTGATGAAGATTTTGATGCATGGATTGCTAATCTCACACCCCCAGATGAAGCATTGACTCAAATATTTTCTGATCTACTGCCCCTGGTTGAAGTATGCAGTCAATCCAAATCTGACCCTGTTGCTAATGCTGATACTGATGAATAACTTGCTGCATGGTTTGCTGATCTCAAATCCCTGAAGAAGCATTGAGTTGATTATTTTCTTTATGAGTTGTTATGGCCTTGGACAGATTCTTTTTTTGGTCTTGCACAGATTCTTTGTTCTTCTCAGTTTTAGTTCTTTATTTTTTTTCTTTACATCATTGATGTAACCAGATGATCAATCTTTGGAACTCTGGCATATTTGTCAAGGAGTCAATAGTTAGCATGTTGATTTATCTTCATGAAATTTAAACATTCTCAATGAAATTTTCTCTTTTGAAGAATGCTTTCATGAAATTTACAAATTCTTAATGATGCACACCCATCTTAGCTGCGTCTTGGCATGGAGTTAAGAGAGAAGAAGCCTGTGAAAATATATTGATATATCTAAAAAGCATATTAAACTCAGAAATATATAGTTACATGAAAGTGTAGAAGAAGAGTATTTTTGTTTTAGAAAACAAAGGTAAGCCACTTTTAATACAAAAACAGTTGCCTCTAGAAAAACAATAATCAGTTTATTGACAATTGTATTGAGTATACTTTAGTTGGCTAATTAGCATGATGGAATTATCACCGCAATAAATTTATATTTTGAGGCCACTCTCTTGCAACTAGTTTTCTGTTTTTTTTTATATATATATTTTTTATTGATAATCAACATTATAGTATGTCGCATTTTTTGTATACATCCATATATATTTGCACCATTAATGCATCATTGTTAACAAGGTCTTATAAAACCAATTACATGCTCTGTGCCTCTGTGGAAACAAAGGGCTCAGCCGTGAGCCTCGAATGCATGAATAGGAGGACAACTAATATAAAGTATTTCCATAAAAATAAAAAATAAAAAAACCTAAAATCTAGAGCAGAAAGAAAACAATCCCAAAATATCAATCATTTTTTCCCCATAAAGTTTGTCGCAGCTTATGCTTGAAGATGGTGTCCTCTGATACTCCACTTTTTTCATAGCCTGCCGAATCATTCATCAAGCTCCAAGGGCTTGAAATATTTCCCGTCTATGAGATACGTACCAATGGTAAGACGAACTGCCCATACATCTTTAGGCTTTCTTGACACAATCCTGCAAAAGTCTTACCTGAATAAGAATGTAATAATATGTAGTGTGCATCATATTCACAAATTGATGTAGTTTTTCACCTTCATGTTGAAAAAACTTAAACTAAGAACCACAATGCTAGCCCACAAGACAACACAAAAAAAGCCAACAATTCACACATTGAAGGGATAGATATACATGAGTACCTTCCCACATCACCAGGCTTGACTAAACCAGAATTCACCCTAAGGCATGGAACTGATGCAAAAGTCTTTATCATTTTGGGAGCCTCAATGACAATAACAGGTGACCCTATTTCAAGTTTTGAATTTCTTCCCGGCAGCCCTGCCTCAGCTGGTGGCTCTTTCGATTCACACACTGTTGTAAATGTAACCACACTTGGACGGCGAATCTGACTGTTTAAGCTATCAAATTGTGATGTTGAACAACTACGAAACTTATAGCATGGAATAGAGGTAGTAAATGATAGAGATAATGCTGCCATGAGCAGGAAATCTATCTGTCAAAGAAATAGGATATTTTGTATGTGGTTGTCAAAAGAAGCTAATGTTTCAACTTTTTATACCGCTCATACTTGAGTCTTATAATATCTGCAGTGAACAACACATTTTACAGTCTTTTATATTGTAAATTTGGCTAATTTGTCTAATTTCTTTATTTTAGTTATATATTTAAATCCTACTTTGAACTTTGAATAATCAAATCCGAAAGAAATTTTTAATACTTTTTGGTATGGAATCACTTTTACTCCGATTATAAAACAGTTGAATTTTCAGTTAAAACTCAAAATGTTTTTTGGTTTTCTTGGTGAAATGGCATTTTTTATGACACCGAATAGTTTAAGAAAATTAGAGCTTCAAAATAGGGTGATGACAAAAGGGACTTGGCCATCTTTAATCAAAAGGAGTGATTTTTGATTTTCTAGCCTGATTAGTTGAACCGATCCGTAACATCATAAATTACTGTTTTATTCAATAATACAAATAAATATAACAAATAATATTTTTTACTGAAAATTATCTAATAACAAATTTAAACAATTTCCACTAAGTTTTCATATCTTATATCCAAAAATAAAAACAAACAATAAATCATAACTAAACAAATTAACACTCCAAAAATAATAATCAATTAAACAAGATGTAACAAAAACTCTCTTCAATTTGCTATTAATTTGGCAGCATTAAATTTTTTATTATTTTTTTTATGAGAGGCAATATTTAAATTGAAAGGGAGCTATTTAGAATTTTAAGCAATCACATAAGGTTAATTGAAAGTGAGTCATTCACTGACTGGTCTGGGTTGGAAGGAGGTCAGGTTAAGGGACCATACTACCAAGTTGTGCCAAACAATGATTTGTGCATAAGCAGTTAAGAAAAAAGTGTGTTCACGAGTCTTAGGCTGATCAAGGAATCATGTGCTAAGGGTATTGAAGAGTGAAGACATTGAACTTATTGCCTAATGTCATGTTGGTTGGGAAATTTTCCCTAGTGAGGAGCCAGAGGATGAATTTGAGTCTTTTAATTATTTTGAGGCTCCAAATTTGGATGATCCATGGGAAAGGGCAAAAGAGGCAACGAGGGGGATCCATGGGGATGGGGCTTTTTACATATTTTTATGGTGATACTATACCTAACCAATTGCATTATAATTCTCATTTTTAATGGTTAAGAGAAGAAAAAATCATTAGCATAAATAAATTTTGAGGGAAAAAATCATTACAAAAATATACATTGAGCTACAGTACCTTGCCCGATGGAGCGAGAGACTGTAAATTTCACAAATTTTGGGTTTGGGATCTGGAGTCTGTTGTGAATGCCCTAAGCATTCCTTCACAAAATTGGACAGTCTCTTTGAAGAAGTTCAGCCGTGCATCAATAAAGGTTTCAGGGATGCTAGTGTTAGTAAAGAAGGAACTTATTAGAGTAGATGAAAAGAATACACACGTTATAAGAAAACTAAGATATAAACAATATTTCTATTTCAGACATACAACTTTTTCACAAAGACTTGGGCATAAAATTACACAAACAACTTAAGAACAACTACTATAATTTTGATTGGACACATACGATGAATTGACAAATACAAATGACGTATTTAAGTATGATCTATCTCTGAAGAAAGATGACAGCTCCAACCAAGCCCAACCATAATGTCAAAGCTGCCCAGAAAGCTCCATTTTTCTCCAATCCAATAGGAGGTCGCCAAACCAGAAAGTCACCTAGATAATCTTTAGATGATGGAAGCTGATTGGTTGTTGACCCAATTCTCCTTTCATCCTTGTCCTTGTATTTATCAGTCCATGTTCCAGCGTAGCTAAAATAATCATACAAAAGAACATATCCAATTAGTTTGGAATGCACTCGAAGTCACAAAAATCAGTATCTGAAATATGTCCAAAATCAGTATCTGAAATATGTCCGGTCAGTGAACGTGCATTCAAATACTTCTCAGATGTAAAAAGTACAAGGACAAAGTCATGGATGGCATTAATCAAGGCCAATGTCATTCAATTTATGAACAAGCAAAAGAACTGATGAAAAGTATTTGCAAAAGGTTACATACACAGATCCTCTATTTAATAAATAAACTCACCCAAAAAGAAAATAATGTTTAAATTCAGTAATCTTACAGCAACTTTGATCACCAGTCAGCAGGACAACCCCCACCCCATTCCACAGAGAAATAAAACTCATACACAAAGTAACTTAGAAGTCATCGCCATTTGCTCCCTCTTGTTGGCAGTAAATAATCCAAGAACGTCGTATTCACTTATTCATCACGTCTTAACGTTTGATATAAATTGCAGATGGTCCATAAAAATGAATTTGTTTTTCACTAGAAGGCATTATAGTAGTATCCAAGTAACTGGGTAACCCTAAGATGAGTTTATATCATTTTTGGAGCCACTTGAAGTCCTTGATACTTCTCATTGGTTCAGTTATGGTGGCTGCCTACAAACACTGTTCAAGTCAAGTAAACACATATCATATACAGCATATCTTCTCACAAAATAATACCAACAAGGAATAGTATCTCTCGTAAGTTCTAGAATTGATGGAGCAAGCCTCTGAAATAAACTGGTTACATATTAAGTACATTGACTGGTCAAGGACCTATATACTAAAAGAGTCAATTGAGACAAGATGGGCATGTCAATGAGAGGAAATTGAAGAGGGAGAGAGAGAGGAAGGGGGGGGGGGGGACTTCAGTTAGCTATTTTAGCACCACAAAATTTCTGTTTCATGCTTGATGATTGACAGGTTGATCAACGACAATGCTATCGACAGACAAATGAGAGCACTGACACAGGCACTAGGGATTTTTGGGTAAGACAAGGAACCTTCAGTAGGCAATTTAGGCACAGCCATAGCCCAATAAAGATGGAACAACATACAGAATCTAAGTCACCTGTCATAACTAGAACCAACAATAGTATCATACAGTGCATGTGAACATTTTGGTATTATAGAGGGTGATCACACCGTAACAATATTGCACCCCTCTCACACTAGATTTCCAACTCCGTCTCCTAAAGAAATGGTGATAATTCCCATGCAGTGAGTTTCTTTAGTAAATGGATGACCCTTACAAGGGGTTTTGTTTGTTCCTAGAGTTGCACCCTCTTTAAGGGTTGCAACTCTTAATGAAAGGATACAAGGGTGTCTATAAATAGACCCCAAGTCTTCAGGAGAATTTATTCTTCCCCCTCTCATTTATAGAGAAACTCGTTGCATGTGATTTCCACCCTCACAAGACTTCCATTTCTCTAGGATCAACAGGGGAATTAGAGTATCAGGTTTCAGACACAATGTCTTTAACAAGAATTGTGGCAAACATGAATTTGTCACCATGACTGTGCATGTGTTGGTAATGCCATCAAGCATGTGTAGTGAAAAAGTGGATGAGAGGGGCAATTAGAAGAAGATATCATAAA
Organism: Quercus tomentella; assembly: GCA_028535165.1. Classification (NCBI taxonomy): domain Eukaryota; kingdom Viridiplantae; phylum Streptophyta; class Magnoliopsida; order Fagales; family Fagaceae; genus Quercus; species Quercus tomentella. The sequence goes on along the minus strand of JAPQVY010000089.1, from coordinate 52,418,339 downwards.
CCTCAACTGCAAAACTTTTGCATGGTACTCACAACAGCACTGAATGATGGAGAACATGTGAATAACAGTGATCCTAATCTGTGAATTCAAAAGGCACCATAAATCCATGGGGTTGAAGGGCATTGGTGGAAGTACAACAGCCCTTGACTTGAAGTGCCACCTGCCATTCAAGTCCGGTGAGATAAAGAGAAAGGAAAGAAGTGGACCACAACCAATGGAACCTATGGACCATCTAGAACGACGTCACGATGGTGTTGTGTGATGATAATGTTTGGAGAAGATATGAAGAAGAGTGTAGAAAAATGAGGAACAAGTATGGAAGCAACCATTTTAAATGCTGAAAACCACAATCATGTAGGTTGAAGTGTTTGTGATGAATCCTGCATGGCACTCGCAAAGGCCAAGAAGAACACCACGATAGAGAAGGGCCTAACAGTCGCTTACATAGTGAAGGTGAAGACACGACGGTGCTTGAGAACTGATGACCAACAAAAAACCGGTCTTGAATTATGCTGGACTGATGAAGAAGAAAGGCCAGTTAAAGATACAGAAAGGAGGCAAGCATGGGGAGCAGGATGGTGAGACTGACTGATGGAAAAGATGTATTGGTGATGAATGACATAATAGTACATACATAAGAAAAGAAGAAAATGCTCAAGGGTACACAACCGAATTGGTTGGATGCTTTGATGAACTGACATGCCATTTTGATTCATGGGTCAACATTTAAGTCATTGGGCCATGTTTGTGAAATCTTACAAAATTGGATCCAATCAATATTGATAAAGAGGGCACATTTGACTCTGAATATGGAAGTTCTTTCTAAGCCCAAACTTTTTATTTTAATTGGCAAGAAGGATTTTATTAACACGCTGAAACCAGAAACAAACAAACAGTTATGAACAAGTTCTCATTAGATATCCTGTGAGGAACAAACACAGCTACAAAGGCTACCTTCCATTTCTTAAATAACAAATGCAGCAACCCCATTTACAACAAACAATCCTATTGTGATGAGACTCTGGCTAAGGACCACTTCCCTCTATCTTTGCCTACACTTCATGCTTAAATAGCAGCTACCTCCCTCTCTTCAGAACACATAGACCCTTGATAGTTAATAGTGCTTCTCTGTTTCCAGACATTAGAAATGACAGCACCTAAGCCCAACCTGCAGACCAAAGATCTCAAGTGTTTTCCCTTCCAGGTGTTAACACCCCACTCAACAAGTTTCTCCCAGTCAACCTTAGGGTCCTCATGAAGGCATAGATGCATAACTGCCTTCTGAATTCTCTTAGAAAAAGGTCATTCAAAAAGAAGAGATGGTTTCTATTTTCCATCTTTAATCTGTAAAATACACACAGCAAGTCACCCTTATAGGCCCCCAGGCTGCCAATCTACCCTTTGTTATAAATTTTTTCCTCACTGCAAGCTAACAGCTAAACACATGCCTTGGTATTATTTTGGAAATCCAGACCATCTTCCACCAATTTACCACAGGGGCTTTAAAAGGAATCTGTACCCAAACTTTTGCACAAGAAAAATCTCCTGTTTTGGAAGTAATACAAATCATCCTATCAGATTCCCTGATTGGCACCATAGGGAGCTTGCTTTGGATCATTACTAATGCTTCTGAACTTACTAGCCTCCACATCCAAGCTCAGTTCTGCAGGACACTTGACAACTTAGCATTAAAACTGCTAGCTACATCATAGATCACACAATGGTCATATCTAAAATACAGGACACCATTTGGTGCCAGTGATCATGCCAGAGAGATATGTTGGCCCCATCACCAACCTGATACATTAGTATGGACCTAACCTACTCCCTGAGATTTTAGAATTTTCCTCCCAACCCCATGACAGTTCTGAGGAAACACACCAGAAATTTGTTTTCTAACAACCAAATTTTAACCTAGACAATTCAAATAGATTCAGGCTCCAGCTTGTGCAAACAAATGTGCGTCATGATGGCCACCTTGTTCCAATCCCCCAATTGTTATAAACCTAAACCACTTCCTTCTTTGGGCAACAAACTGCACTCCCAGCCACCTTAACACTAGTGGTCATGCCATCCGAGCATTCAAAAGAAAACTACAAAAATTATGCTCCATGTCTTTAACAACCAGCTCTGGGAGACCCGTCATGATGCAGCCTAGTAGTTGGAGGCTTAGAATGAGCTACAGACCCAGACATCCTGACTTTGAGCCCCACTAAGAGTTTCCTTAGATTACCTGATAAACAGTTATAGCGGATGGGGTTGTGTATCTGTGGTTTAGTCCCCAAGGGTGGGTCCAAAGGGCCCTGCCTTGGTAATGTTCCACATCATCAAAAAAGACCCTCTTTGAGAGCAGAAAGACACTGATCTAATAGAGTTGCATACAATTCAGCAATAAACAAAAACAATAGACTTGAATACTAAATAGAACAGATTGAATCTGATGCAGAAGTATAATGCATAACATGTTTAATGATGAAGTGGCATGGTGACATGGCACAAGGGAGTGAGGGCTGAATTTTACATGTTCCATATGATTAATGGATGGTTGCATAGTTGGGGGGATCCAGGGATGCTTGGATGAACGATTGTATGCATCTTCTATGGGGGGACGTAACTGGCCAGTTAAAGGCAGAAGGACACTGAAGGAGTACAGATTTCACAGATCACATGGATTTAAAGTCCACTAATTAAATTATAATGATTCTGGATGATATCTAAGCCCAAGCTGTGCCAAAGTCATCGATAAGGTGTTCAAAGAAAACTTTTGTCAATTGGTCATTAGAGGAAGTTCTTGAAAAACAGAAATAGACACTTAGCTTGGTGTGTAAGACTAACTTTTTTTTATTCTTGTAAGAGGGTGGACTGTGTTCTGTTGTGGTCTTATTATAAGTGCAGTAATCGGTTGCATGCTTTTAATAGGACTGAAAACCGATGTTGATCGCTTGAATGATAGTGAATTGTAAGACATCCAAAGTATGCTATTAGTAAAATAAGTATATTAGAAAGGTTGCAATCAATACTGATAATAGTATGCGCATGTATGGCCTCTGTCACTATCCAATGCCGATCTATGATGAGTCATAGATAAGATTTAGCATTTTCACCTAGTTGGTATCAATGTATTCATGCCAACCAAATATAGTTTATCACCTATTGTTATAGTGTGATCAAGTGAGAGATGTTTGTATTATAGGGGTGATCAGCGATCACACCATAATAATAGTGGACCCCCACACACTAGATTTCCTGCTCTGTCTATTAAAGAAGTGGTGATAACTTCTATTGTAGTTCATTTCTCTACTGAATGGAGGTGACCTTTACAAAGGGTTGACTTGTTCCTAAAGTTGCAACCCTTCATGAGAGTGAAATTCTTCATGAAAGGTTACAAGGTGACCAATTCATTCTTATCCCTCTCATTTCTATAAAAACTCTCGAACGTGACTTCTACCCTCACATGATCCATTTCTCTAGCACCAACAAAGCAAAAACACTAGAACAAATCCTAACAATTAGCACCCCCCAAAAAAAAAAAAACCTAAAGATACCTGTCATAAGTAGAACCAATCAGAGGAATGGTAACCATCTCCTCTTGAGTTATCTTAAGCTTTGGGGCCTGCAAAATGTAGCGAAGTTCTGAAGCTTGGCGTCGGATGCTGACACTGGGGTGCTGCCTCTCCAATTGCTTGTAAAGAGCAATGCAATCCGCGTGGCGATTATTGGCCTCATAAGCCATAGCAAGCCATATCTGAATCTGCAAAATGGAGAAACACGAAAAAAAAAAACCACAATCGCAACACATCTTTCGGTTATCAGTAAGGTGATCATCAAACATCTCAAAACCCAAAAAAAAAGAGATCCGTAGTGGGTTTCAAATTATTCAAACCAACCTCACCACCAAATAGTGTGGGCCTAGGGATAATAGTGAGGGCACCTTCAAGAAACTCAATTGCCCGTCCGTACATCCCTTTCCCATAAGCCTTTTGGCCCAATTCGAACATCAACTGTGCCGTTGCTCTCCTCTCTGCCTGCTCCTTAGCCACCTGCAAAGAAAAGATAAAAAAAAAAAAGACTCTGAATTTTACTTTCTTTTCTTTTTTCTCGCAATTGTTTTCTGAGGAACCAAACAAAGCGTGAAGAGGAATTTAATTTACAAGCTAGCTAACCTTTTCGAGCTCTTTTCTCACTCTCGCTCTCTTCTCTTCCTCGGTCTCTTCCTTACCTTCGTCGCCGCCTTCACCGCCCTCCTCCTCCATTCGACTCTGCAACTCCTCGGCTTTCTTCTCCAACTCCTTCCTCTCCTCGATCTCCTTCACTCTCCTCCGCATTTCCTTCTCCCAATCAAAAGTCTCCTCGTCTCCCTCCCCGTTTCCATTCCCTTCCTCGTCGCTCGAGCTCGCGTCGAAGTCCACGCCGTTCACCTTCGACTTCGATTTCCCACGCGCCACCACTCGCTGGTGCCGAGCTTCGCCGTCCGAATCGAAGCTCTTGGACGCAATTGAAGCGTAGTAAGCTTGGTGGTGGTGAGGGTCTCTCTTCGGCAAATTCAAAACGACGTCGAGCGACACCGGACGAGTCTTACGGTCTAGTATTACGGTACGAGGCGAAATCACGTCTAGTAACAGAGCTAGATTTCCGATAACCACGGCCATGGATTGAGAAAAGAGAGAGAGAGTGAAGAGAAGAGAGATGGGGTTTCCCGCTGAAAAGACAGTTGGGGTAGATATTTGGGTAGTTGATGAAGTTCAAAATGACTAAAAGGCCCTTTTTCTGGCTTACAATGGCTTTGGAAATTGTGGATTTGATAAGGGTATTATTGTCTTGAAAAGAATGTGAACGTGGCGTTATATAGGCGAGACTAGAGAGAGCCGTGTGGCAACTGTTGCAGCCTTTGAGCTTTTGTGTTTACGGAAACGGAAGCTTTACCATTACGTTATATTGAACACGTCACTGTGGCAGTGCGAATGCAAAACGACACCGTTTTAGACAGTGATGCATCGACGTCGTTCAAGTGTCATGAAATGAGTAGTCTAACGATCAAGTTTGACGCGCCAATTACTTGTGTGTGCGCCGTCCCGTGATTGATGATCCAGTCCAGTCCCTCCTGTGTTTGATTATTCCTCACGTTCCAAATTTTACTGGATGCTCACAGAGAGACTATTTTTTAGAGAGGTAAGAGGGACAGCAGCGGCTCCACTTGGAGCCCAGGGGTTCAAATGAACCCCTGAACTGGACCCAAAAAAATTTATTATAATATTTTTTATCTTATTTTTCCTGTTTTGACACTTCAAATAAAAATTTGAACACCCTAACCTTAATCCCAACTGAAATAAACTTAAATATGATCATCTTAATTCTTTACAATATCTTAATCTTTTTAAACATAAAGAAAAATCTCAATAACAAACTGTGGGAGTAACGGACCAGGGAGCCCATATCAACATATACGTTGGGCCAAAGGCTCAGTCCGTGGGAAGAACCCCTTCTCGGCCAATTATAGCTGAGGACACAGGGAACGGTCTGCCTCTGAGAATGACACTCCGTGTCACTCCATGGAACAGGGTAAGTACTGAGACAGAAAAGGACAACGCGAGGAATGGAAATATCTAAGGGAAAGCTGCCATCATGGCATTAAGTGCTCTGTACCTACAGAGCCATACTTTTCAGCCTTTACAACCACCCCCAACGACTTTGGAGAGAGGCTGATGGGACAAGTATCAACACTATGAACCTAAATCTACACGTGGACGTTGGGGAGAGGGTGGAAGTTAGTATAAAATGGGAGGACCGCTACCATCCAAGCGATACTAGAAAAGAAGCTCCTCCAATTGTGCCGAGGACCAACCTTCTTTGATAAATTCAGTACATCTCTGTTTGATTGTCATGGACACCATGTTAACTGTTATCCATGCACTAAAACCTAGCTCTTTGGCCCACTCTCTACAAATTTATTGTACCGGGCTCACTGGTCTAGGATCCCATACATATTGGGCTTGGGCAGCAAAACGTGACCCTACAATTGGCGCCGTCTGTGAGGAGAGCTTGTGCGTTAGTGAATGCAACGGTTAATCATGGTGGGATCAAGCTCCTATCAGCAAAAGTCCCCCGAAAAGACCATTTTAGCGTGGCGCACACTACATGAAAGCTTCCCCATTATCTCCAATAACACATAGTTATTGTCGTGACTCAACTTTCGCTCAGGTCTACACTTCAAAGTACTGATTATGTGGGGAGGATTGTTAAAAGGGGGCACAGTTCTAAGGGCTTCTAACATCAAGTACATGCCCCGTACACTTGTCAGTACACTTGTCAAGGGGTAGTTCTCGCGGATCTAGTAGCCCGATTCGCCGAGAGAAAGAGGCCGAGAATCAAATCACGAAAGTCATTTGAAGTGGTTAAACAGAGCCTTAGCTATGTCGGGTCCTCGGACCTCCTGCTTTGGGGAAATTAACACGCACTACAATCTCTTGAAGCGGTTAAACAGAACCTTAGCTATGTCGGGTTCTCGGACCTCCTGCTTTGGGGAAATTAACACGCACTACAATCTCTTGAAGCGGTTAAACAGAACCTTAGCTATGTCGGGTCCTCAGACCTTCTACTTTAGGGAAATTAACACGCACTACAATCTTTTGAAGCAGAAATTAACACACACTACAATCTGTTGAAGCGGTTAAACAGAACCTTAGCTATGTCGGGTCCTCGGACCTCCTGCTTTGGGAAAATTAACACGCACTACAATCTCTTGAAGCGGTTAAACAGAACCTTAGCTATGTCGGGTCCTCGGACCTTCTGCTTTGTGGAAATTAACACACACTACAATCTTTTGAAGCGGTTAAACAGAACCTTAGCTATGTCGGGTCCTCGGACCTCCTGCTTCGGGGAAATTAACACGCACTACAATCTTTTGAAGCGGTTAAACAGAACCTTAGCTATGTCGGGTCCTCGGACCTCCTGCTTCGGGGAAATTAACACGCACTACAATCTTTTGAAGCGGTTAAACAGAACCTTAGCTATGTCGGGTCCTCGGACCTCCTGCTTCGGGGAAATTAACACGCACTACAATCTTTTGAAGCGGTTAAACAGAACCTTAGCTATGTCGAGTCCTCGGACCTCCTGCTTCGGGGAAATTAACACGCACTACAATCTTTTGAAGCGGTTAAACAGAACCTTAGCTATGTCGGGTCCTCGGACCTCCTGCTTCGGGGAAATTAACACGCACTACAATCTTTTGAAGCGGTTAAACAGAACCTTAGCTATGTCGGGTCCTCGGACCTCCTACTTCGGGGAAATTAACACGCACTACAATCTTTTAAAGCAGTTAAACAGAACCTTAGCTATGTCGGGTCCTCGGATCTCCTGCTTCGGGGAAATTAATATGCACTACAATCTTTTGAAGCGGTTAAACAGAATCTTAGCTATGTCGAGTCCTCAGACCTCCTGCTTTGGGGAAATTAACACGCACTGGCAACTTTCTAAATTGTTTAAACCGAACTCAATCATGCCTCGGTTCTCGGACCAGATGATGTGAGAAGGTTAACAATCCGTAACAACTTTTCATTATCATCAACGGCATCAATTCTAAAGTACTATTTGAAAGAAAAATGCCAACACACCCATTCATGAAGCCATTATTGCAGAAAAGGAAAAGTTCGTAAAGTAAAATGCAGTTATCTTTTTATTAAATAAAGGAAAAGTACATCGTGTACAAAAGGGCTTAGGCAAGCCTGTTTCAAAAGCTAACTATAAAAAGCAGTCAATAGGAACGGTAAGTCCACAATCTTGTTCTAGCAGCAATCGAGCCAGCATGGATGGTATCGGCGATGAGAAAGGAGAAGCCCGATTCACTGTGAAAACAATGGTGAAACCCGACTCAAAGCCGAAGCAAAATTCAAAGCCAAAGGCAAAGAAACACTACAGGCCTGCTGGAAAGAAAAAGAAGCGGGAGCGTCTGATGGACCCCTCTTCTCCTAGCTGCAAGATGTTCTGCTATCAAAGATGGAAGACAGAACACCTGCCTACCCATGTTCTTGTTGGTTCTCTTGATCAGCCTTGGCCTGTCTCCACATCTGCGTGTACGTGACACACGGCATCGGGAGAAACCCAAATTTTGTTGCACCAAAAATCTAATGCGATCTACACCTGCTTCGGGTTTTGGCTGAAGGAAGAGAGACTTCTTTCTCGCGCAGTTGAAAGGAGTAAGCGTCTTTGGCCTCTGCTTCCCTTGCCTTAACTGTGCCATCCTGAATCTTGGCGACGTCCTTGGCTTCTGAAGAGGGATTAGTTCTCTCACCCTCACCTTTACCCTTGGCCACTTCATTCCCTAAACCTCAAACACCACTTTGGTGGGGCCCTGGGGAGCATCTGAAGAGTTAAGAGCTTGAAACTCCTGCAGAACTCAAATATCTGTAAATGAGGAAGAACAACCCTCACCCATGTGTCTTATATAGAAGGCAAACCCAGTGGCAATTAATTCGCCCGAATCTCAAAGAAAGAATCACAAGCGAGATAAATCTCGCTCAATTTCCAAAGCAGTCTTCAACCGTTGGACTAGCGTCACTTTGTAAAAGGCCATAATAAAAGTGCGCCTCGTGTACCGAAACGGCAAGAGCGCGACTTGGATAAACTAAAAGGACATCTTACAATTAGACATAGTGTAAAATGGGCGCGAAAGAACTATCATCACATCGAGATCCTCCTTTCCTCCCATGGGGAAGAAAAGAAGAATCCCGAGGGACTATTGTGGGGGTAACAGACCAGGGAGCCCATACCAACATATACGTTGGGCCAAGGGCTCAGTCCGTGGAAAGAACCCCTCCTCGGCCATAAGAGGAACCCCTCCTCGGCCAATTATAGCCGAGGACACAGGGAACGGCCTGCCTCTGAGAGTGACACTCCGTGTTACTCCATGGAACAGGGTAAGTACTGAGACAGAAAAGGACAACACAAGGAATGGAAATATCTAAGGGAAAACTGCCATCATGGCATTAAGTGCTCTGTACCTACAGAGCCATGTTTTTCAGCCTTTACAACCACCCCCAACGACTTTGGAGAGGGGTTGATGGGACAAGTATCAACACTATGAACCTAAATCTACACGTGGACATTGGGGAGAGGGTGGAAGTTAGTATAAAATGGGAGGACCGCTACCACCCAAGAGATACTAGAAAAGAAGCTCCTCCAATTGTGCCGAGGACCAACCTTCTTTGATAAATTCAGTACATCTCTGTTTGATTGTCATGAACACCATGTTAACTGTTATCCATGCACTAAAATCTAGCTCTTTGGCCCACTCTCTACAAATTTATTGTACCGGGCTCACTGGTCCAGGATCCCATACATATTGGGCTTGGGCAGCAAAACGTGACCCTACACAAACCAAGTTGATCTAAAATCTAGGAAAAAATTTTAATTAGCATAACAACAAAACTAGAATTTGCTAATCTTAAACTTTAGAAAAAGCTCATTTAGATCTTAACAAATTTTAAATAAATCAATCAAATAGGAAATTAGTAAATGAATGATTGCTTGACTATGTAAATTGAAACAGATGTAGCTAGTAAGATTGATAATGAAGATATCATGCAACAATTTCAAAATATAAAACATTGTAGAAGACAATTGTAAAACTTTATGTATTAAGATTTTTTTTTTTTGTGATATCGATATATTTAATTTATCTTTTATTTGAAATTTTGTATAATTTATGTTTCTTATTGAACCCCTAGAAAATAATCTTGGAGCCGCTACTGAAGAGAGACCTCTCTCTTTATACTAGTAATATACGTTAACGGGTATTTGATTGCACTTGATATGGAAAGATTGCATTGAAAGGTTGTAAAAGTTCATAAAAAAATACCTTTTTAACTAAAAGTTGCTCAACACTCACTATCCGGATTCATATATAAAAATTTGATTCGTAAATGAGTAGCTTGTGGTTTAAATTTTTTTTGTATATAAAGAGGGACTTTTGTCTTGGATATGATTAGTAAATTATGAATGTTGAAAATTGAAAAACTCTTAAACCGTTATATCCTTGAATCCAAAGTCCAAACTGTAAACAGTAGCATGTTTTGAAATTGGAGGAGATAGAGGGAAAAGGGAGTAGAGAGGAATCTAATTAGGATATATTAAAATTTAGTACATTTTAGTCATTTTTCATTCTCTTCTTATCTACGCTTCTTTCATCTCTTTCCATCTAAACATAGGCTAAATCTCATTTTTAAAAATTATAAAAATGCCATGCCATTATTAATTTAAAAGAAATTAAAAAATTGGCAGTTTTTCGAGTTAAACAAACAAAAAGTATTTTAGATGAACATATAAGATGTTTATGTTTTAATATTAAACGTGGTGTTTTAAATGGTCCACTTTAGACCACATAGTTTGCAACTTATTTAACATAGTAAGAACAGTAAGTGCATTGTGTGTTTAACTTGCATATGGGAGGGAAATCCTTGGAGCATTTATTATTAAAATGGCTTTTCTCAAGAGCAACAAGGTGGGATCTGATTTAGCATTAAGGATTGATAGGTTCCACTATGGATCCTTAAATTCATGGCTGGAAAACTAGTTGGGCAGATAAAATTTGACTGGCCAGGATTACACTTACACAGCACAACATTCTGATAAGTATGTGGGTTTTAACTTTTATGGTTTAATAGAAACCAAGTTGTCCACAAGAGAAAAATGTGTTCAACTATAGAAACGTTATTAATGGCCAAATCTTTGATGGATAGGTACTCATCGGCATATATAGAAGTTGAAATGGATAATATTATGCGCACAGATCCAACAAAATATGCAGGGTTATGAAATAATGGCAAGCATTCACTATGGAAGGAGTTTTGGAAGGATGGATGCTTATGAAATGGGGTTGGTTTGTTGCTTACTCCGTTCGTGGGAACTAGGAAGACAATTGAAATGTAAAATTTGGGCTTTTAGACTTTTAGGTCTAAAAATTGAAAAATTATTGTTTCACATCTAAGGCTATGTATGGTTCAATTAAAAATGTCACGAAAAACATTTTTACACATTTATGGGTGTTTGGTTGGATTGAAAATCCAGTCAACCTGGAAACATTTTCTCTTTGATTGTAAAATAGAGTTGGTTTTGGTGTGAAATGAATTACATTTTTATTTTCCTACATTTCATTTTCAGCATCACTTATCACACTCACACTCTTACACACCCCAAGCAAAGAGAGAGAGAGAAAGTAGAGAGGAGAGCTTGAACCGACACCCACCTCCAAGCCAAACATTACCCTCATCCTCATTGCCAATCGTTGCCCTCATCATTATTGCTAAAACTGCTCAACTCTTTTTCTTTCTCTTTTCCTCTCTTTCTCTTGAACCTACGAAGGCCCAAAGCTTGATTTGTGCAAATCAGACTAGCAAGTATCAAAACTGAAGTTCTCTCTTGCTGATCTGTTGAGCTCTATCACCAATCTAGTATTTTTTGTGACCGATCCACCGCCCCCCCTCTCTCTCTCTCTCTCTCATCGCCAATCCTCTCCCTCAGGATTTGAAACCTCACCTCAAATCTCCACATGTTTCTCACAACATTAGTCCAAAAAATAAGGGCCTATTTGGTAATATTATTCTAGTAATGTTGTTTAAGTGTTGTGGAAATACAGGTGGGTAAAAATTTGTTGTAAAAATGTGTATTGTGTTGTTTAAACAATAAAAATTGTTATTCAAACAACGTTGCCAGACAACTTCTAAATTTTCCTTAATTAAGGTCTGTTTAGATACCGCTTATTTTACTGAAATTGAAAACTTAGGGTCCATTTGGTATATGTGTTTAAACACATGTTTTTAATTTTTAAACAAAATTACATGTATTTTCACATACTTTTTCACTCACACGTATTTCCAAAAAAACTGAAAATTATTGTTTAAATATACGTACCAAACAGACCCTTATTACTGAAAGTACGGTAGATAAAGGTAAAAATTAGTTAAAATAATATAGTGATACTCATAAATAGTGTCAAAAAGTATCGTAAGACTCATAAATAGTAAAAAAATAAGTTAAATAGTAAAATAATTTATAATTTTTTTTGTGAAGAATAATTAATCACACAGTAAACGATCCAAGTAGCCACGTATTTCTCTTATAAAAAAAACCAAAAAAACGGAGTCCACTTAACCTTGCCGCCTTGGGAAAATCTTTCTGGAAACAAAAGTAAGCGCAAACAAACAAACGTTCCTGAAAAAAAAAATTGTAAAAAAACGAACGAACCTTAAAAAAGTCACTCCATCTTCCCTTCCTCTAATAAAACACTACATTGGCCCAGAATATAGGACCAACCAACGCCCCGGGTCCCCCACTCTCTTGCCTCTCTTCTCTTCTCTTCTTTTGTAGCTACTGTCGCGTGAAAATAGTAGCAACTAGGCTAGCAACCAAACTAGCAATTCTTGCACGCCAGGAATTCCTCAACCCAATTTTTCTTCTTCTTCTTCTTCTTGCGTCTCCGCCACGCTTGCACCAAGATCTCCTCTATTCTATATCTCACTTCTCTTCGCTCTCTCCACCTTAACTTCCATTTCTATTGCTTTACATTTCACCGGCTATGGCTCTGCTTCTCTGCAATATAAACCTCGCCGCCCCTTATTCTTCTCTTCCTATCTTCAAAACTCACCACAAACGCCACCGTTTTAAGACCACCAACAACCTAAAACCCCGTCTCTCTCTTCCCAACCCCCCCAATTCCTCTGCTCCAAAACGCGTTCTCTTGCCTCCTCTCCAATCGGCTTCTTCAATCAACGGATTCTCCATCCAGAACGCTCCGGAAGTCTCCAGAGACCGCCGGAATGCCGAGCTATTCGAGCGAGTTCGGCGGTGGATTGGCTCCGTAAGGACAGTCCTCCCCGGCGGCAGCTGGTGGAGCTTCTCCGACGACGTCGACGTCAAGTTATTGGCCAAACCGGTCACCGTGTTGCAAGCTCTTGTTCGAATGTGGCACCTCGTCGCGCAAGACCGTTGGGTTATTTTTACAGCTTTTGCTACCCTAATTGTCGCAGCGGTGAGTGTTTTTTTGTGTAAATCGTTAACATTTCTGTTAGAACATGTTTGGAAAGTTGGAATTGAATTACTAATTAGAATTTTGTGTAACATTTGGTGGGTTCAGCTTGCACAGATTTCGATACCGCATTACTTGACTGCATCAATATTTACGGCACAGAGTAGTGAAATCGCGGTGTTCCATCGGAATGTGCGTCTCTTGATTGTGCTGTGTATCACTTCAGGAATATGCAGGTCAAAATCTTGTATGGTCAGAGTACCCTTCTTCCTTGTTTGGTCAAACTACTGTTTTTTTTTTTTTCCCCGATAAACCTTAACTTTTTTTGAGTTGTGGTGGATCCTGTATTGTTTTATTTCATTTCATTGTGAACTTAGCTTGTCGTGAAAATGTAGCTAAACAAATATGAATAAGTTTTTTTGTGCCAAACCCAAGTTGTTTATGAATAGCTCACTTCATTTACAACTGGACACCTATACGGGTATGACATGGTGACACAAGCAATTTCTGAAAAATTATAACATGAAATGGCCGGTATGACACCGGTATAACACTTATATGATATGAATACGACATCCTAAATTAAGTGTCTGTGCTTCCTAGTTTACAACCCTACTAAGTATTTGATTTGATGCATGGGAATATTCTTTATGTCATCATTCTATGGTACACATTTTTTTTTTAACATGAAGTTATATACCATACCTACCTATTCTCATCTGTTAATTTCTTTTATAATATAAAAAAATATATATTAAATAAGAAATTTTAGTATGTTAACGGTTAAGATTGCAGTTTTTTTGGATTTTGAACATGAATATACGTGCTATGATGGGCTATTTATTGATATTATTTTATGTTGCTTGCTTTGAACTTGTGCTGTGTATAATAATACTTATCACTCTCAATGCGTGAAATTTGAGCCATCTTGATGAACGATGTGACTGAGCTGCTGACCCCATACTCTGTTTATTTGAACTTCAGTGGTGTCCGAGGTTGCTGCTTTGGCATGGCAAATATGATTCTTGTGAGTCTACTATAACCAAAATTACCATATTTTTTTTTATTTATCCAAGAAATATTCAACATTTGTACATTGCTATGCCATTTATTTGTTCTTAGTGCAGTCATGTATAAGGTGATGTGAAATGAATTAAGTTTCTGTTTTGTTTCACTTTCTGTCTTACCATCACTCGCTACATGTGTTCAAACATTAATTTTTTATTATTGGCTCGATAGTGACCAGAGTTTTTATAACATTCCACAGGTCAAGCGAATGAGGGAAACATTATATTCTTCCCTTCTCCTACAGGTTCTGAAATACGCTGTCATTTGCACCTATTAAGCAAGTTAGATCTGTTTAGAGTTGGCGTAGTTTAACTTATTTTGGCAGTATCTTTGTTGTAGGATATATCCTTTTTTGACACTGAAACGGTTGGTGACTTGACAAGTAGGCTTGGGGCAGATTGTCAGCAAGTGTCACGGGTTATTGGGAATGATCTTAATATGATATTACGCAATCTCTTACAGGTTTTTTTCGCTGATCAAAAAATTAATGCCTTTCAGATTTTGCATTCAATTTGAGGATTAATTTTTTGTTTCTCATTATTCTGTTTTAGGGAACGGGTGCATTGATTTACTTGCTAATTCTGTCTTGGCCACTTGGTTTATGTACATTGTTGATATGCTCTACTTTAGCAGCAATTATGCTGCTCTATGGCAGGTAAGGTTTTATTTTGTCTTTTGAGATTTTCTAAGTTGAATGTGACCTTACCTTAAAGAATGTACTTGTAAATAACATGGTGTGATCTGAATGAGTTAGGTGGGAGCATGTCAAGATAAGAAAAGCCGAAATTAGAAATGACCTATGTGTGTAAAGGACACTAGAATGTTCCAGTTTAAGGTGTAAATTTTCTTCAAATTATAGGATTCCCAAAGAGATGGGAAGGGAAGGCTTAAGAGAAAAAGATGCCCATTGACTTTATGGAAGATATTGATTGAACATGCTGAGACACAAAACATCCGCACACACTTATCTGTTGTTTATTTCCTTCAATGTCTCTCTTTCTCTCTCCTTTTTTTTTTGTTTCTGTTTCTGCGGAAATTGTGTTGACTTTTCATGTGTCCTTTTTGTAGTTACCAGAAGAAGGCAGCAAAGTTAACCCAAGAATGTACTGCTTCTGCTAATGAAGTAGAATAAGACTCCTTGTCTATAGTTTGTTATTGAAAATTCTGCTTCCTCAATGATTTCTATAAAAGCTGCATTTCATTATCTATTTCAGGTTGCTCAAGAGACATTCTCTCTGATGAGAACTGTTCGCGTTTATGGAACAGAGGAAGATGAACTTGGAAGGTAAAATTGCTATTAGTGGTCATGTCTTTCTTCCATAGCGATTCCAAACTTAATTTTCTGTACCACAGTGCACTTAAACGTTTTAATTGGAAACATATGGAAACATGCATGTGCTGTATTGTTAACTGATTTTGACAGATAATTATCCAAACACATGTATAGGTACAAGCATTGGCTGGGGAAGTTAGCTGATATAAGCTTGCGACAAAGTGTTGCATATGGTTTTTGGAACTCGAGCTTCAATGCTCTTTATCACTCAACACAGGTCTTGCTTTCTGAGTGATTTTCAAAATTAAAAGATTTTTAGTGTTTCAGATAATCACTTCTGCATGTTTTTCCAGCTCAAATTTTTCAAAATTCTTGAATGAAAATTTCAATTGACACTCAATAATCTATGTGATTTAAATGTAAGTCTTTACTTTCTGCTCTGAATTTTGGCTTCAAGTCAGATTTTCTTGTTAGTACAGATAGAGGTAGCTATGTTGCAGTATTTACCAGCTAATATGTTTTTGTTTTTATTGTCTCTAATCGTGTTTTAAGAAAAGTGTTTCTTGGATCCAAGAAATAATTTTCGGCTGCAATCTTTTGGACTTAAAAAGAAGCATGTAGAATTCGCCATTGGTGCATAAAAAATCAAATATTATGAATGAATGGATAGTTTGATGGATAAATGCTAAAGCTTTAGCAATTTTGGAATATTACTTATTTTAAAAATCAGATGACTCGGATGAGAATTTTATTTTCTATGTGTTTTTGGGTCCATTTTAAGTTTTGTACTTATGTTTTCATTTGCGAATTTGATTTATAGGTTATTGCTGTACTGTTAGGAGGAACATCTATTCTAGCTGGTCATATAACAGCAGAGCAACTTACAAAGTTTATATTGTATAGCGAATGGCTAATTTATTCAACATGGTTTGTGGGGGACAATTTATCATCATTGATGCAATCAGTTGGGGCAAGTGAAAAAGTCTTCCAATTGATGGATCTCTTGCCCAGTAATCAATTTGTATCAAAAGGTAAGGATTTTATGGAGTTAAATGGAAGGTCTCACATAATTAAATTGTTTTTTGTTGAATTAGTCCATTTTCCATGCTTTCTTTAATTCATTTATTGACCTATCTTTTAGGAATTGTAGTGTTAAACTGCACATGCATTCTTAATTCTGCCTTTAACTTTTGTATCGCAATGGTTTTTCAAATTGAGGAACAAATGCTCCATTGATGCATTCGTTTAACATGTTTCTTAACGACCACTGTGAAAGAAGTATTGGTGATTGAAGTATTTTCCAACTAGGAATATGTAATTATTATGTAACTGTCAATTATATTTAAGTTTTCAGTTTAAACAGTCATTTTTTTTTCGTGGTCATAAAGTTGTTTCTTCTGAAGTTCTTCAAGTATTTAAGTGTAGACTATCACATAATAGTCCTGCCTTAGTTAAATGCCATTATAGCCTTATCCTATATATTTTGGGTTGGAATATTCCTTTTGCATTTTTTGTTTTTCCGCTGGAATGTGTACGTCTCATGAAATATTTCCTCATTGCATGTTCCTTGGCAACATAATTTCTTGAACATCAAAGACTCAAAGATGGAAGGCAGCCCTACGGCTATAGGTCCCAAGATTGCCTAAGGCAGGACATGATAAAGGCGCTTGCATGAATGAAGCAGGGAACTAATATTTAAAAATAATTGATAAAAGATATAAGAAGGAAGAAGATAACATGGGAATTCAAACAATATAAGCTTACTAATGAACATTAAATTTTTTTTTTTTTTTTTTAATTTCATGTTCAAAAAGCTCCATTTCTCTAATTGACCTAGTGCACTGAACAACATTAACTTTATTTATTTATTTAATTATATAACTGTATTTAAACAAAATAATTTTGCTGCCATTTAGACATGATGCTAACTTATAATGGGATGTTTGACGTGACTGGATACTTGATTTGATGTTTGCACATGATGCTTAAGATTACAATTTGAATATTTATCTCAGTAAGATGATTCCAGTAAGAAGACTTATTAGTAGGGTACTTAATATCTTGGTAATAGGAAATTGAGGCATAAATATGGGAAAAAAAAGAGGCATCAAAATTTTAATTTAATCAATTGAAAGAAATCCTTATTTTGTACTTATAAGATTTGTTTTTTTAATAGTGAAATTGTGGATTTTAATGTCATTTTTTTACAGGGTTGAAGTTGCATAGGATATTGGGACATATTGAGTTCAAAAATGTTTCTTTTCATTATCCTTCAAGGCCAACGGTACTTTTCCCATGCTCAATATTATAAATACTCCATCTAGCTTATAATTTTCAAAACCCCTGTTTTCAATAACATTTCTTATGCTCTACAACATCTGAGTTTGAGGTGCTAGAGTAGAAAAGAATACTTGCATTCAGAAGATGTTTCCTACCATATGGTGCAGGAAAAACTTTAGTCAAATGGTAGAGTATCTCAATGTGTTGGTTGTCTTAGGAACATGCATTTATAGCCAATATCAAGAGGACTATCTTTAATTATCTAGGAGCTAATTAGCTTTTCATGTAGCTTGTAAGGCATTTCCAATAGTGCTTTAGGATGCTATGTCATTACTTCTTGTTGCAATGCATTTAGTGGGAAGAATTCCTATCATAACAGTACATAGTTCATCTGGCACTAGCCTAATTCAAACTAACTGATGGTTAAATCCAATAATTCAGGCTATTAGAGTCTTCCACTAGCACTTCTGATGCTTCTTGCTTTATTTGATTAGGCTACCTGATCCTAATTGGATTTATGATTGGACTTTTGCTCAAAATTGCTAGTGTGGCTACTTCAGAATGAACTAATAATTAGACACCTGTACAGGTACCAGTGCTGCAACATGTAAACATTTCAGTGCATCCAAGTGAAGTGGTTGCAATTGTAAGAAAGTGCTTCTATTTGCTTTATTTGATCCTTTGTGTCCCACAATGATCATAAGAAATAAACTTATACTTGTTTTAATATTGATTAGGTTGGTCTTAGTGGTAGTGGAAAAAGCACACTGGTGAATCTTTTGCTCCGTCTTTATGAGCCAACAAATGGTCAGGTAATTTCTTCAGCCATAGTAACATCTATCACTAGCATATTATTTATATATATATATATATATATATATATTTTTTTTTCTTTTTTATAGTTATTTATCACTAGCATATTTGATGAATAACGGATTGTTCTAAAAGATTTAACTATTAGGAAATAATGGATTTAATCACTTAATCATAATTCTAGCCATTTCCTCAAGAGTGAATTTAGACTCCCCCTTAATAAATGGGGCCCAAACAAGGTAGTCAAAAGCGAAAGGCGAGCTTAAGGCGCCAAGGCCTTTTATTGCCCGAGGCGTGAGGTGACAAAAAGGTGCTTGCCTGAGTAAAGTGAGACACCAAATTCTAAATATATTTATTATACATATACAACTTCTAGTGTATTGAAATATTATAATAAAGTGTTTTTGAGTACGTTGCGTGAAAATTAGGTCTATCAAATGATTTCAAAGTAGGATTAACATAGTCTAGGCTCTATTAGTTATTCTAACTGTAGGTTTTACAACAAGCTTCTACTAGAAATTAATTAATCTAACAATAAGTTTTACAAAAAACTCTTGTAAATTAATTTATCTATCAATAGGTTTTATAACATGCTTTTTAAAATTAATAATCTAACGATAGGTTTTACAACAACCTTCTATTAAAAATTTAAAACTTAAAAAAAATAAATAAAAAAACAACATTGAGGCTCTTGCCTTAGCACCTTTTTTATGGCTTAAGGCAGTGGCCTTGCTCGCCTAGGCTGAAAAGGCGAGGGCCTCATTAAAGGAGCCTCACCTTAGAGCCTTTAAGGCTCCTTAGTGGCGCCTTGCCTCACCTGGGCATCTAGGCTAGCACTCGGCTTGCCTTTGACTACACTGCACCCAACATGTGGGATATTATTTTTTTTATTTTATTTTTTTTGAACTCAAGATCACCTAATTTGATACCATGATAAATTACTAATTGTCCCAAAAGCTTAAATTATTGTGAAATGGTGAATATAATCACTTGACCACAATTCTAATAATATCAAATTGGAAGGATTTTGTGTTTAAACAATTGCTTTGTTTTTTTAGGAAAAGGTCTAAAAAAAAAATAATAATTACCTGAAGATATGGTATTTATGCTAAATATTACTTCTTGAATTGTTTAAGAGTAAGTTGTTGAGGATTACCCTTGGCCACAAACATATTAATGTCAGCTTCTCAACTAAGTCATTATGTATAAAATTCTTGGACCTAACTTCAGCAATGAAGAACGGGTTTCTAAGTATTTCCTATTGTATTTAATTGGGCTTGGCTTTTTTGCATATGATGGTCTTTTTTTTTCTTTTTCTTTTTTTTTTAATTATATATTGGTTAGAAATGTCTAGCTACAACATGAACCCTTTAGTCCCCAAGCACTTAGTACTCGGGGAGGTACCACTTGAACTAAAGAGTACAGTAGTTTCATCACATGTCTTTGCTTTAATCAGGTTTGTAACAATGCTTTTTTGTCTATTCTTTTGAATGAGAGAGTAACATTGGGTGTATTGGGGTTTTGGGATTGTGAGTATCTTTTTTGTGAGATTGTTAGTTGGTATGGATAGCTTGTTTTCAGTGAATTGGGATTTGGATTGTGTTTGTGAGAGGTTTTGAGTGTGTTTAATTTTATGAGGTCTATGAGTATTGTTTGTGAGTATAGCTTCCGAGGTTTGGTTGAGTGTAATTTTAATCCGTATAGTTGATAGTTGTTTTTTTTGTTAGTATTACCTGTGGATTCAGACATGGATGAACTGCGTTAAACTTTTTTGTTTTATGTGGATGTTATAATTTCTTATTTGTGTGAATACACCTCTGCTAGTCCCAAATTCCAACATTTCTTTGTTTTTACTTACACTCAAGTAACCAGGGTGTGGATGTCCATCAGTTGAACCTCTAATTACCAGTTACTAGTAATTCTAGATTTTGATTGCTGCTCTACTTGGAGGGTTTTAGGATATAATCGTTGGTAGCCATTTATTAATCTTTCTTTATAATAGTTGGTGTCTAGATGCCCATCAGTTGATTCTTTCATTTGTAATTGTGATTTTAATTGCAGATTTTGATAGATGGTTTCCCTCTTAAAGAGTTGGATGTCATGTGGTGGAGGGAAAGAATTGGATTTGTGGGACAGGTTCTGATCTAATTCCAACACAAATAAATTCAGTTAATTTTAGATATTTTCTTCTTACTAAGAATTTTGAACAGGAACCCAGACTTTTCCGTATGGATATTAGTTCAAATATCAGATATGGATGTACTCGAGATATAAAGCAGGAGGATATTGAGTGGGCTGCCAAGCAGGCATATGCCCATGACTTTATCTCGTCACTGCCTAATGGTTACCAAACACTCGTTGATGATGATTTGCTAAGTGGGGGACAAAAGCAGCGAATCGCTATTGCTCGGGCCATTCTTAGGGACCCTACCATATTGATCCTTGATGAAGCCACTAGTGCATTAGATGCAGAGAGTGAGCACAATGTCAAGGTAGCTGCATCTAGCAATAACTCCATGTCAACACATGCACACACTCAGATTCTCACATGGAGGAAAAATAAAGAGAGATATTTCTGTATCATTACCTATGAAAAAATGGAGCAAGATATTGATGTATCATTTACCTTTGTGTCTAGGGTGTTCTTCGTGCTGTCAGAAGTGACTTATCGACAAAGAGAAGTGTTATAGTTATTGCACACAGGTGTGTTCTTAAAAGTGCTCATTTCAAGTGTTCTAATTTTGAACCTGGATTTTTTATTACTCATTTTGTACAGGCTTTCTACAATTCAAGCCGCTGACCGGATTGTGGTAATGGATGGTGGTCAAGTGGTTGAGGTTGGTTTTCTGTCCATTTATTTTGAATCTCTAAAACAAAGCAGAGCTCACCCAAGGGAAACCTTGCTTAAAGGGTATCACTACTGTCCATTGAGGCTCAAAAAGCCTTATTGGGAATTGATCCTGCACTCCCCCATTCCTAAACATGAGACAGATATAACTGGACAATGAAGCCAGTAATTTGTGTCAGTCCTTTTTCAGTGGATATAGAACTCATATTAGGGTTGCCCTCTTATAATATAATAAGATTGTGGAAAGAGTTATAAGCATGAGCTACATGGCTTTACTGTGAGATAACTGAAAAACTGTGATGGCTTGTCTTTTGTGCACATTCTATTCTGTTCTGTAGTAGCTTTAAATTTAATGTGCCCCTGTCATTCTCTCCCCCAAACCCACCTAAAAAAAAGTAAGATGTGAATGTAACTTCTACCTCTATTCCAATGCTCAGATGGGCAGTCACAGGGATCTTCTCCTCCAAGATGGCATATATGCTAGACTGACTAGAAGACAGGCTGATGCCGTGGCATGATCTTGGACTGTGTTAGATGTTCCCTTTTTATTTCTCCACAGGCTTCTTTGATGTGGCATAGGGTTCAAGCATCTTTTTCACTGTTGACACATATATTCATAATATTCCAAAAGAAAAAACTCGGCATGATTTGGAAAAGAGGAAAGGAGTGTATACAAATGTATTACTGAAGCAGTTGCAGCTATGCATTTTTAGCCTCCATAGATTATGGGAGGCAGCTTCAACAGAATATGCAGTATCATATTCTCAATTCATTATTTATGATGCCAAGGTAAGAAAGCCAGGCAAGACAAGTATGACAGTCAAATCTTGATTAGCAGCATATGTATCAGGCGTACGGGTGCTGATAAATGTAATTTGGTCCCTGGATCATGCTTTCATTGATTTGATTGCACTGTCATTTTTTGTTGTAATTGTATAATCATACTTTCGACTTCCATTAGGCTTTGTACAAAGACTCACTAGTCACTGTGGAAGCTTGTCTGAGTAATTAACGTAGTTATTATACAAATGCTAAAAGTTCATATGATTGGCTGATTGTGGCAATCTAGTTTTGGCTCATGGTCTCTTTCTTTCAGATATTGTTATCAGTTTTAATTTGAAATGATTTGATAATTTTATGGACTCAAGTTTTTTGGTCAGATGTTCCAGAATCAGCACACTACGATTCTTTGCCATATTTTGATAAATTTTTTAATTAGCTATTACAACTTCTGATAATTATGAAATTTCGTGTAGATACACTTGGAATAGATCAGTTGCTTTTATACCCATAGCACAAACATTTTCTCTTCTTTTACAACAGCCAAAATTACCAAATGAATCGGAGCGTGCGTAAGAAATTATTTGTGGAATCATCCCATTATTCCGGAAATGTTTTTTTAATTTTTTTGTTTGTGAAAGTGTGAAACTAGTGATCCGGAAATGTGGTTGCACATATTATTTGTAACTAGCTTGTAACTCCATGCATATGCAAGGATATACTTAAAATAAGATGTATAATATAATTCTTATATATATAATTTAAATACTATTGATAGTCATTTTTATATTTTGTTATCTCTTTAAAAATTTTTGTAAGAATATTATTAGGTATAAAATGTAAATTGTTCATTTTTTACTTATTTATTGTAAAACACTTTTTTTTTTTTTATGATTTATTTATTCTAGACTCTTTGTTTTTTGTACTTAATAACTTACTTGGATGAATATTAATGATGTGGCCCACATTTGATTCTAAAATTAAGAAATAAAACTCTTTAAGAATAAATAATTTAGGACACATGGCGCAAAATTGGAACTCTAATTTAAAATTTTAATTTGAGTTTCTTTCAACTTCACCTATGATTATATATATAGATTTTTTTTTTTTTAATGAAAAGACTGTAAGGACTAAATTTGTAGCTAAGCCCAAGACGAATGGACTTAAGCCCAAAATGCCCAAAACAATGAATTTGTAGAGAGCAGGTAGAAGAACTAGGCTTAAGTGAATGGGATAACAGTTATAATGAGTTTTCAAGACAATCAAACAGAAATGAACCAGGTTTGTACAAGAAAGTTTGTCCTCAGCACAATCCGAGGAGCTCTGTTTTAGTATATATTGGATAACAATGGTTACAAGAATAATTCAGATTGCTACAGTGTTTTCTCTGTTAATTTCTGAATCCTCCTTCTATAATGGGTTTCTCTTATTATATAGTCCCCTTTAAACGATCTTGGCTTTCCACTTGTTGATCGTCCAAGCCTATACTTGAGTGCCTGTCCCATCAGACACCCTCTCTAGCGTTCTGTGAGTTGCGGTAGCTGAGGCAGCACTGTTCAGGGGTTTTGTCCACATAAATGCGGCCAGAAAGTTAGCTGCAAGGCATTCAATACGGTGGTAGCAGCTTTTCCTTGGATATTTTTGAGTTCCTATCCTTCTTGTACGTTCATGATGTTTGTCCCTATCATTAGAACTTCTTAGAAGGTCACTTTGATCATTAGGATCTATACCCGATCTGTGCTTAGCTTATCCGAGGAGATGTTCCTCCTTGGACTCAGACTACTCACGTTCTCGGCCAAGGCCCACGCGCTCTTGGCCAAGGCCCAAGACCCAATTGTATGATTCGGGACCCCACAAAGACTAATAACTTTATTAAGATGAAGAGAAATTCAATACATCCTGAGCTAAAGCCAACTCAATGATAATTGGATTCTCCTCCACCCAAGTTAAAAAACTACTAATGCCTTTGGCATTTTGAGCTAAAATATGCATGGGTTTATTTCTGCTACGCCTAACATGGGAAATAAGCACAAATCTAAAAACTTGCAGTCTATGACAAATCCTAGTGACAACATTAGAGATGGCTACTGGTGGATTTCATAGGCCTTGAATAGCATTAGAGAGTATAAGTGAGTCGCTCTCAAAGTGCGCATCCTGAATACCAACATCCCAGGCGAACACCACAGCTTCCTCCATTGCTTTCGCTTCAGCTTCTAAAGGCCCCGAAGGGTAATGAAGCTTCTTGCTTAATGCAGCCACCACCTTGCCTTCATGATCACGAATAACTACGGCCACACCCGTTGCATGCTGCTAAAGAAAAACCGCTCCATCTATGTTGATTTTATACCATGGAGGTTTTGGGTTGATCCAAAGTTCCACTTCTTTCACAGATGATCCTGAAGGCCGAAAGTTTGCCACCTGAAATTCCTCAATCACTGATCTGGCTTTGTGAATAATCATATTAGCTGATTGATCAGCTTTCCCTTGCCAAACTTGATTCCGATTGAACCAAATGCTCCAAGCAATAGTGATGACTAATTCTAGGATTTCATCGCCAACATGCTGCACAAACTTTAAATGCCATAAGAGATCAACGAATTCATTAAAGTTTACCCCACTTGAGTCAATCAGAATTCCAGAGGTTGTCCATATTTCTCGAGCTTTGTCACATTGCCAAAATAAGTGCTCACTGCTTTCTGCTTCCATTCCACAAGCCTCACATGTTGGATTGTTTAAGACTTTCTGATGACAAAGGTTAGCTTTGGTTGGAAGTATATTACGACTTGCATGCCATGCAAAGTTTTTAATCTTGTTAGGAACATTAAGGCCCCACAAAGATTTCCAAAACGCTCCACTGTCCTGCCCATTAAAAGGTCCGGGAATCGAACAGGAAGTAGAGGATAAAGCAACCTATGCGCTGCAAACCGTGAATTTTTTTTTGGTGGAATAAGCCCATGCTAATCGATCAGCTGATAATCTAGCACTTAGGGGGATGCCTAACATTAAGGTGGCATCATTAGGAGAGAAAGTGTGTCTAACCATGTCTGTGTGCCAGCGTTTATCCAGAGGGTCAATGAGGGAGCTTACCCGTGCATCACAAGGGAGTCCAACCAGTGGTGAAGTGAGCTTGAAAGTGGATGGATTTGGAAGCCATCTATCATGACAAACCCTAATACATTCCCCATTCCCCACCTGCCACTAGTGACCATTACAGACAACTAATTGAGCCGAGAAAATGCTTCTCTAAGCATATGATGGTTGGTGACCTAATTCAGCGGATAGGAAGTCACCATGAGGGAAGTATCTAGCTTTAAACACTTGGTGAACCAAAGAATTTGTGCATGTTTGTAAACACCAGCCTTGCTTTGCCAATAAGGCAGTATTGAATGCCTTTAAATCTTGAAACCCCAAACCTGCTTCTTTCTTAGGTAGACATATCTTGTCCCAACTTAGCCATGCTATTTTAGACCGCTTCTGATTTTGCCCCCATCAAAATTTATGAACCATTGAAGTCATCTCATCACATAGTGCAATTGGTAACATGAACACGCTTATTTGCAGGGATATATATGTGTGTGTGTGCGCGCGTGCACACACACGCTTTTGTAAGACTTGTAATTGAGGTGATAAATTGATGAAAACATCATTTGTCTTTAGTGAGTCACGTTTTTACTAAGACAAAGAGAGGTAAATTTTATTTTTAATTTTTATGGGAAAAGAGGGGTAATTTGGTTTCTCGATACTAAATTGTGTTAGATTTAACATCAATTGTGTTAGGTTTAACATCAAAATAAAAATGTAGGGAACATCAAAATAGAGTTATAACTTTAATTCTATAAATTTTATTTTTTATTTTATTTTTAAAAGATATAATTTTGACTTATGTTGCTCTTGATGATTGCTTTCTATCATTACATCAAGATACCGGTTGATCTTGGTGTACTGTGTAGGTAGGGATCGAATTTCAAATCTCTTATTGAACAACAAGATACTTTATTAGTTAAACTAATAAGAACCCATATAATTCTAGAAAGTTAAGTGTAATGAGGTAAAAGGTTATCGTGTATAATTTTTTTTTTTTTGCTTAATTGTGGATAATTCTAGAAAGTTAAAGGTTTGTTTGGACAACTTATTTAACTGAAATTAAATTTTTTTTACTAAAAATACCGTAGATAAAAGTAAAAACTAGTTGAAATAGTACAGTGAAATTCATGAATAATATCAAAAACTATAATAGAAGGCATAAATAGTAACAAAAATATGCTAAATAGTAACAAAAATAAATAATAAGCTCACTTTAAACTTTGAGCCAAAACGCAACTTAAGTGCAATGGGGGTGAAAGGTTATCACGGAAAAATGTAATTTGACCTAACTCAATCAATCAATCCTTAACTCCTAAGAGGTGATTATTGGATTCCAAAAAATGGTCCATTGACCTGGTAGGCCTAAAAGTCCTCCGAAGTTGTAAAAGAGTAGTAATTCCAAACGGTAAACCTTACTGGAAACTTCCCTGCTCCTCACTTCCTAATATCCCTCTTTGCCTTAACCTTCGTTGTTTCATTCATCCATTCACCACCTTCACTACCACTCCTGTAAACCCTTCCCTCCAAACCATCCCATCCCAGTATAAAAAAAAAAAAACCTGAAACCGCATGGACGCGTACCAACAGTCTCAGATGTACATGAATATGAGGCCGCCACAGCCACCACTTCCGCCATCCACGTCGGATCCCCACCACCACCACCACCACCACCAACAATTCCAGCCGCAAAGGCCACAAGCCCCGTGGTTCCCCAACCAATTCCAGTACCACCACCCTTCTCAGTCCCCGTCGCCTCCGCCACAGTGGCCACCACCTCCTCCGCCTCCTCCTCCTCACTCCGACCACCTCCCTCCTCCTCCTTCTTATCCTCCACCTCCACCTAATCCTTATCCTGCGCACCCCCCCGTCCACCACAGCCAGTTCCCTCCTCCTCCTCCGCCTCGTCCACAGCTCCCTCCTCCTCCTCCTCTGCCACCTCATTCCCAGGTCCCTCAGTCTTATCCTCAGGCCAATCAGGTACTTCCTGCTTTCTCTTTTAAAGTCTTTTTGTCGTTTAGCCTTTGGTTTTGGTTTTATTCTAATCTTGCCTTTGTGATTCTCTTTCTAGGGTTTTAGTTTTCTTTACCAGTTTTCTTTTTTCTTTTCTTTTCAGAATGCTATGTATGTTAAGGACTCTGGTGTTTACTTGAGTCTGTCATTTATATCTATCAATCTCTATACTTTCATGTTACGTAAATTGATTATGAACTTTATTGAGCTGTGATTAGTTGCCATTTTTTTAATGGCAGATTTGTTAGTTCTTTTAGTTGAATCGTAAGTAATTTCGCATATTGACTGGTTTTTAACTCATAATCTTGTTTTGTAGGAATGGGGCACTTCAAATTGGGGTCAACAACAAAGTTATAATTATCCTGGTAAGTTGTTGTATACAAGTTTATTCGTCATTTTCACATGGAAATGTATTGCTTTTTTATTGTTTGTCATGTTTTCCTTTGACCAAAAATTGTGGAATTACCCTGGTAATCTGTTGTATACAAGTTGTTTCGCCATGTTCACATGGAAATGCATTGCTTCGATATTGTTCACCATGTTTTCCTTTGACCAACTTGCAAGTTAATTGAAAACATAAATTTTGGTGTCAAATTTGGGCCCTTTGAGTAACTTAGCTATTGGGTTGTCTCAAGTCTTAACTCTGCATCTGGACTGATGTGTCGGTAGCTTGTTCTGAAATGACTGAATGATAGCTGTTCTGTTTTGAAATGAAATTGAGAAGGTGAAGGCTGCATCATTTGAGATGAGCGTCGGTGATGTATATAACATGCGTGACTGCTAAATTGGCTTCTCTTTAGTTGGGTTGATATCTGTGGTTTTTAAATTTGTAATTGGTTACATAGAAATGAATGATTGACATATTCTGGTACCCCTTCTTTTCTTAAGTTTTAGGGGTATGCAATGTGTTTAAGGTGTTGATGGTGAGCATTTGCACTGCACCAATGTTATCAGAATTTCTAGATGTCCCTGATTTGATGTAGGACAAATAGGGAAAGGGAAATTTGTCTTTGTGTGCTTGGGGTGGAATTAGGGTTCGGAGAACTTGTGGGTCTAAAGTTTAGTATTGTGAAAGATTGTGTTTTTGTGGTTGTGTTAGGAATTAATAAGTGGTTTGATGAGTTATTTGATGTTTATGTGGTAGAAGGAAGTATGTGGGGTTTTAGTTTTTTGATAGGTAAAAGAGAGGGCTTGATTATTAAAGTGGTGATGGTCATCATACACGTTACTTTCTATAGGTTCTCACAGTGAGAATCCTATTTATCAAAAAAGAATTTCTAATCACAATAACCAATACATATAAGTGGTTTGACCTGCAAATGTCAATGAAATTGGCTTTAACTTTTCATGATCTTTATAATGACAGTCCATAGCAATGAAGAAGATTGGGCTGCTAGGGCTAGAGCATGGGCAGATGCTAAAACTGCAATGGAGAATCAGCATTCACAGTCTCAATTTACACCAGCTGGCAGGATAGAAGACCAAAGTCATTATTATGATCAGTACCCACAATCTGTTGATTCTCATTATTCGGATATTCAAAATCAATCTCATCCTGCATCAAGCTATCAACAGTTTCCAGTATCAGGTGTGCCTCTACTCTGGCCTTCAGTACTTCATACCCAGGAGAATGCATTCAGTTCTGAACCACTTTCTCATGTTCCAGATGCACATCTGCCTTACAATGTTAGAGACGGGACTTTGGCTGGAGATTCGAGTGCTATGTTTCACCAACAAGGAAATATGCCCGCAAGTTCATCTGTTCATCAGCAGGAGGTACCTTCTAGTTATTCTTCTATTACAGGTAATAATTTACTAGCATATTGAGCTTGCATGTGAAACTTGTTTTGAAGAAATGCTGCTATTACTAATTAATTCTATATTTCCAATTCTGTCATTAATCCATAATTGGGGACTTTCATAGAGCAATCACTGAAGCGCATGAATTTTTTGACTTTCAAGACTCTTATCTGCATGTATGTTATATTTAATTGGAATTTCCTTTCACCTTTATTTTTGGTGGGTTTTGGAGATGGGGTGATGTTGGTTCTCCTGCTGTAGTTCCTTCTATCACTCCGTCCCTTATTTAATATGGTTATTGGCAAGTGGTTGTTTAGCAGATATCTAAGATGTGGTATGAAGTGTTTCTTTCTCAAAGTTTGTTTGAAATAATAGTTCTCTGTTACTGTCCTAAACACTTGTGACACTTTCTTTTATGGACAAAACTTAGGTACAATACCGTAGGTGTTATTCCTTAGGTTCTTCTCTTAAGATTTGACAATGTGGCTACTTAATTAAAAAATCCACTTTTATCTTATGAGAAAAAATCCACATGGCAGAATCTTAAAAAGGGAACCTAAGGAACAGCACCTAAATTCTGTATCTAAGTCCTGCTCTTCTTTTATTGAATGATTTGCATTAATTTTAGTTCTCTTTGTGCTCCATGTGTGATTCATGCTCTCTTCTTTACATGCAGTTTTACAATTGGAAATTCTTGTAGAATAATTTATACCAGTGATATCAAGTTATCCAGTGCACTGTGATGTTTTACATTGACATACTCTTCTGCAGGTCTACATCCCATATGTGGATTCCTTTTTGTTACAATAATTTAATAATTTTACTTATTAAAAAAAAAACAATAATTTAATAATTTGACAATTTTTATTTTGTAACAAGCATTGATTTTGTTAACTGGCATTATATTAGAACATCCAAAGTTGTGAAGACTGATCTTTGTTCCTAGAAAAAAATTATCCATGTGGAATTGACTCAGCTAGTGATGAAGAGTTATGAATGTATGGAATAATGGTGCATTAGGGTGTTTTTTTTTTTTTTAAAATTAAATTAAATTTTTTTTTAAAATGGAAAATTGCTGTGTTTGATGCATGGCAATGTAAATGGGTTATACAGATTATAGAGACCTGCCTTCTTTTATAATTATTTTATGTTTGTGAGGCCTGTTGGGAAGTGGATTTGTGCCAATTTCTTTTAGGTGTTGTATTCAGCTTGTGCAAGAATAGAGAGGAAAGATATGTGGTGAAAGTTGAGCAAAATTGGCTGTTTTAGTGTTTGATCATAGTATGAGGTGCTAAGAGGGCCTGACCCTATTAGATTTTCCATGGAAGGCAATATGGTGCGTGAAGGTTCCTTCGAGGGTAGCTTTGTGGACTGCTTCATTGGGGAAGATTTTATCTATAAACAAGCTTGTAAAATGGGTTATGCCTTTAGTGAATCATATTAAAAAAAAAAAAAAAGTGAATCATAGTTGTATGTGTAAGTAATGTGGTGAGATCATTTTTTGTTGCATTGCTCAATAGCAAGGGAGCTATGAGCCTTTGTCTTTGTAATTTTTGGAGTGAAATGGGTTATGCTGAAGACTGGTTTGTGAATTGCTTCATTGCTTTTGTTGTAGTCCTAAATCTTTCAGTAGTTGAGTATACAATGTGGTGCCATTGTGCTTGATGTGGCATATTTGGAGGAAGAGGAAAATGAGGATTTTTGAGGGGCAAGAGTTGTCTATAGAGAGATTGAAATCTCAGTTTGTTTGGTCTCTTTCTTTTGGATATCTTTGGATGGGGGTAGACCTCCAACTTTGTACGATTTTATTGACTCTTTTGTACTCTTGACTACTAAGGCTCCGTTTGGGAGTTCATAAAAGAATGGAATGGAATGATTATAAGGGAATGAAAGGAATGGAATGGAATAAAATGTACTTAAGTAAAGGAAAGGAATGGAAAAGAATGGAATTAAGTAACCTTGATTGGATGTTCATAAAAGAATGGAAAGAAATGAAAATGAATGGAATGTAAGTAATCTTGTTTGGAAGTAACATGGAGGGAATGGAATGAAATTATTTTATGACAATATTACTATTAGGCTCTGCTTGGGAGAAGGGAATGGAATGGAATGAAAAGAATATTTTTAGAATATTCTTTCCTCCCTCCCTCTTGTTTGGGAGTTTTAACGGAAGGAATGGAAAGTTCATTCCCTTGTTTGCAAGTTTAAGTGGGAGGGAATTGAATAGTTAAGAGGGAATTCTCATTCCCTCCTAAGCCCTCAAAATCTCAAATTTTTGTTCCCCTGAAATTGGGAGAAATAGGAGGGAGTAAATTTAGGTTTAATGAAAATTTTATTAAAATTTCCAAAATACCCCTATATATTCAACTATTTATTTTAAAATAAGGGTCTAATAGTAATATTGTTATAGAATGATTTCATTTCATTCCCTTCATATTGCTCCCAAACAAGATTATTTACATTTCATTCATTTTCATTCCTTTATTTTAAAACATCCAATCAAGATTACTTAATTCCATTCTATTCCATTTTTTTCCATTCCTTTCCCTTGCTTAAATCCATTCCATTCTATTCAATTCCATTCCATTAATGATCATTCCATTCCATTCATTTATAAACTCCCAAGTGGAGCCTTAGATCCCTATTTTAAAATAAAGGGTTGAATATATAGGGGCATTTTGGGAGTTTTAGTAAAAAAATCATTAAATCTAATTCCATTCCCTCCCATTTCTCCCAATTTTGGGGGGGAATGAAAATTTGAGGTTTTAAGGGAATAGAGAGGAATGAGTGTTTCCTCCTACTCATTCCATTCCCTCCCACTTAAACTCCCAAACAAGAGAATGAGCTTTCCATTTCCTCCATTTAAACTCCCAAACAAGGGAAGGGAAGAATATTCTAAAATATTCTTTTCATTCATTTTCATTCTATTTCATTCCCTTCTCCCAAGTGAGGCCTAAGGGGATCTTCTGGGTATATATTTAATATACTCCATCTGTCCCCTTTTTTTTTTATTCTCTGACTTTACACTTATAAAAGAAATTATTTTGAGTTTCAAGTTTAATTACAACTTTTGCTGTAATTATGATGAGAAGCAGTGTAAGCTTCTATTGGCCTACATCAGAGAATTTCATTAGAGGATGGTTACTTCACTCGACTTTCCATCACATCAAAATTTGAAGTCTAAAAAAGCCAAGATTTGTCTGCATTACCCTTATGTTTGTGATTCTTGATAGCCGTTTGAACATCAATCCCCCATAACTCCACCTAATACAGGCACGTGCACACACTGACACTTTTTCTTGTTTGCTTTTTGACTACTCACTTGATTGGCAGGTAAAGAAGATACTGCAGATCAAAATCAGCAGTCATACAAACTGTTGCCTCCTCCAAATTCCTCAGCTCAGGAGGGACAGCACCATGTGCATCCACTGCCTGCACCCTTCATGTATGGCAATCAGTCGGCTGATTCCACAGTTAATCCTGCTGATCAGCCTTTGGATTTTGCACCTAGGTTTAACCATGATTATGATTCACACATGCAATCCAGTTATGCTCGTCATGATTCAGTTGGACCTGTAAGAGGTGTTGACCCTGTTGCAGCAGGGCAATTAAATAATTGGACTCCCCCTGTTACACCTGGTTTGGTTTATCCTTCAATTTCTCCAGATATTGCATCAGGGGCACAGGTCTTATTCTGGCTTTCTGAGTTGTCCTTCAATTCTAGACTCTAGACTCTAGAACCTTCGTATCAAAGAATTTGCTGACATTTGTTTCATGTAGCAGCATGATCCTTCCATAGCCATGCATTCCTCCATTCCTGCACATGCTGCACCACCATTTGGAAGATTCCCTGGACCAGGTCAGCCTACAATTCCATCTGGTGGTGCACCCTTTGCCCTAAGTGCTGGAACTGCACTTCATCCTACAACAGCCTTCTCTGCTGATGCATATGGAATTGCAACTATTCCTGAACGCCCTAAAAAGGTAATTTTGTCAGTGTTAATGCTTTAAAAGTGGCATAGCTGTTGTTGAATTTATCTCACTATTTAAAATGTTTTGGAATTGTTGCCAGCCGTCAGTGCCTAATTGGATTAAAGAAGAAATAAAGAAAGCAGTCATTACAACTTCTGTAGACCATCTTAAGGAGGAAACACAATCCAATGAGGATGAAGGCATTGATAAATCTTTTGGGAAGGCTGATCAGGCAGATAGTAGAAGCGTTGATTCTTCTAGGTCAACTGAAGAAGATGATGATGATGAGGTTTTATTTTACCTGTTTTGCCTTGTGATTCTCCGTTGTTTATTTATATTAAAAAAGACTCCCTTGCTTCCCCCCTCCCTCCCTCCCTCCCTCCCTCTTTGGTTTAGGGTTTTTTTTCCCCCTTTATAATATAGTTATTGGTTGCACTAATTAGTCTTTTGTTATTGATTTTCCATAATTGCTCTGCAGGATTATGTGGAAGCAGCAAGAACTGCAGCAATTAACCAGGAAATAAAACGTGTTCTAACTGAAGTTCTTTTAAAGGTTACAGCTGCTGAGAGTGATGTTTGTCTTTTTTATTTTCCTTCTACCGTAGTGCTAACTTTAATGTTTTTTATTAGGTTACTGACGAGCTGTTTGATGAAATTGCAACTAAAGTTCTTAGTGAAGATGATCTAACAGCTGATGGTAATTGTATCATGACCTCTTAACTTTTCTGTCAGTTTCTATATATCTTTGACGCTGGATTTGAAGTTCTCTGACTCTTGCCATTTAAAAAAAAAAATGACTATGATGTGATTTTTTGTTGTTATAGTTGACCAGAACACTGTCAATTCCAATCATAAGGTATCGCCATCATCTCACCCAGCAGTCGCAGTTCCTAAGCCATCTGCAAAAGTTCTAATTCCCACCCTAGCAAAGGATTCTGACACTAAAAGTGTCAGTGAAAAATCTAGTACCAGTTCCCCAGGAAATATTTTAGGTCTTGCAAATTATGCTTCTGATGATGATGATGGAGATGATGAAATCAAGAGCTCCAGTGTACCAAATTCTAATCCTGTTCTTCAGCAGTCAAGCATTGAAAAGCTTTCAGAAGATGCACATGGTGCCGCTGAGAATGGAATTTCCAAGGTAGAACTGAAAGAGGACAATAGAAGTCAGAAAACAAAGGAGAGCAACAATGGTGATACTGTTAGTGAGATGAATAATAATAGGGTGGATAGAGATATGGGACACTCATATTCTTCCAAAGTGGTTTCTGAAGATACTGATGACGGAATTAATGTTAGTGGAAAAATGCTAGATGGAACCAATTCCTCTAGATCAAAGAACACTGCAGGAGTAATGGAATCTGAACATCCTGAAGAGTATGTCAATGTTAAGAGAGCATCAACAGATGATCCCCACCACAGTGAAACGAGAAGGAAGTTAGATAAAAGTGATCGACACGAGAGTAAAAAGAGTTCTGGGAAAGATGGTGGTAAGATAAGGGCAGATGAGAATGGAGATGAACGCAGGAGACCAGATGAAAGGCATTCAAGAAGGGAAAAAGAAGATGATGGGTCAAGGGAGAGAAAGAAAGATCAAAGTTCTAAGCCTAGGGAAAAAACAAAGGATTCTGAGTCAAGAAAAAGGTCTGACCGTCTTGAGGTCAAGGATGACAGAAAAGACCATAGAGCTAGTGCTAAAGAAGATACCAAAAGAAAACAAGAACGCAAAAAGGATGAGGAGGAAGATAGATCAAGACATAAAAATGCAAGCGATTCAAGCAGGCACAAAAGAAGGCGTTCTTCTTCCATCAGCAGTAAGGGTAGAAACAGTAAAGACAACTCAGTTAGTCATGCCAATGATTCAAGTGATGACGCCTCGGACAATTCTAAAAGGTTCACCATTAAAATCTTCTGATTCTGCCTCTCTTCTTTCTGTTTTGTTATATGGTCCTTATACATGATCATATACTGCAGGAAGCTGCAATCGAGAAAACGTAACTTATCACCATCACCTGTCAGGTCTAGGAGAAGGTATGTATTTATTAAGATCTCTTTACTTTTTATCTAGGTTTGCATTGTGAAACATCAAGGGAGTGTTTGGACATCCTATGAATATCAAATTGAGCCCATATTTTAAGTAGCACTAAAAACAAAATACTTGATTGTATGACATGGAGCTATTATCATAGTCACCAAGTTAATTTAAAAAAGGGTTGAATAGCCTTATTATTTTGTATTTTTCAAGGAACCAAAAATGCAATGGTCTAGTTCAACATCTGTTCAATGTTTAAATCCAGCATATTACTTAATTTATGCGCAAATTCTTTTGTGGTTTCAAATTGGGAAGTTAAAGGTACATTTATTAGTGGTAATACTGATTCACATTCAATTTTCAGTAAAGGTTTATTT
Organism: Quercus tomentella; assembly: GCA_028535165.1. Taxonomy (NCBI): domain Eukaryota; kingdom Viridiplantae; phylum Streptophyta; class Magnoliopsida; order Fagales; family Fagaceae; genus Quercus; species Quercus tomentella. The sequence goes on along the minus strand of JAPQVY010000089.1, from coordinate 52,382,984 downwards.
TTTAAATTCTATTTAAAGGCAGATTTATCATTAATTTATGATATCAATCATGTTTTCTGTGGAGGCAGCTAGTGGTGCAATCTTGCATAGAGATACATTATAATGAAAACAAAATTATTTGTCTCAGTTTTTTGTTATCCGATTTGTACTTATAAAAAAAAAAGTTTTTGTTATTTGATTTGTGAGAGTTGTGAGGTTTGTGCTATAACACTTTCTTTATGCCTAGTTTTAAATGAATAAGGCCTAGTTGAGTTGACTTAACCATTTTCTTATATCTTATATATTTGTTAATTCTGCATAAGGTGTTGTCAAATCTCTCTCTTTCCCATACATATTCTCTCCCCCCTACCTCTCTATTTTTATTTGGTTGCAAATAGTGACCCATGCCCTTCTGTTTATATATAAACACTCAACATTAATCTTGAAATTCTAATTATAGCTGTTCAATTATAGACCTGAAACTTTCATTATTCAAATCTTTATTTGAGTGGATGAACACTTCAGGGAAAATTTTCTTCTTCAATTTACTTGAAATGCTTGTTCTTTGTTATTTTTTTTTCTTAGTTTCTGGTGTATATCTTGTATGGATTGGACTGGTTTTAAAAACTGGACCGGACAAAGAACTGGAAAATAGAGTGGCTCTCGGTTTTCTGGTTCAACCAAGGTTGGTGATCGAACCGGTGATGTCAAAAATAAAATAATTTAATTAAGAATTAGTAAATAATTCTATATTAACTAAATAATTAATAATAATATTTCCCAAAAAATTCAAAAACTTAAAAACAATTTGTAAGTGAATCTTAAATCTTATTAAATTAAGAAAGTGGAAATAACAAAACACTAACTATAAATAACCAAATTATCATTAGAAAAATAATATATATTTTTAATTCAATACATATATTCTAACTGTCCAAATAAAGAAAATGTGGCAAACGATAAATCCTCATTTATTTTAACCAAAAACAAATATATAACAAACAGTTATATTTAAAAAATATTAAACAAATACAATATCATCCTAGTCTCCACTCTCCATTCCCACTTCGCTCCTATCCAACGGCCAATATAAAGCCACCCACAATAAGACTTTAGGTTAATTTCTTTTTAATTTCCAGAGATGCCACAATTGTTTCTTTGAACCTCACAGTGCACAGATGCACTCCACAAAGCATGCTGGTAAGCCGCCACCACTATGGAAGTTGTGGGATTGTCACCACTGAGAAAGGTGTTGCCAATTAACAGATCCAAGAAATCTCTAGTAATAGCAGTTGATTCTCCTCTGGATCGACTCTCCAAGCGATGGTAGAGTCCATGCAGTTGGGATTGACTGTGATTTTCTTGATAAGGAGGGCGAGACTTTACTGACTTTCCACTGGATCCTCTTCACTTTAGGTTATCTGATATTTTCTTAGTTATCACTCTCCCTTGACAACCTGTTTGACCTGTCCAGTTTTCGGTTTTGATGATTCTACTGTAAATTCTCCGGTTCTCAGCGATTCTGAGATATTTCCAATTTTTATTGATAATCAGACTGGAATACTAGCTGGTTCACAGTTGAACGGGTCAAACTGGTGGGTCCAGTCCTCGAAACCATGGTTATGCCCCTTTTGCACTTTTTACTGAAATAATTTACTTAATATAAAAAAATTTCTCATTATAGGCATGAGGCCAGTTTCCCCCTCATCATTATAGAGGACACTCTTTATTTTTTGGTGAATTTGGGGTGTTTCTTTAATCAATTAATCTCTTATTATTATTATGATTTCTACCACTCTTGGTGCTACTGATTATGGTTTTACCTTTTCACTGCGTTCTTCTACTTAAAAATTGATCATCATAAATTTAGTGATATGGTCAGGTATGGACAACATTATATCTACAGTTACGTCATTTCATTTTGATGCATCTGGCACGTGTATGTGGTTTATTCTGTCTGATAATAAATGGACAATTTGTTTTATTGGTAACCATACACGCACGTTTGAGTTTTAAACCTATGACGTCACCCTCACCTTGCTCTTACAAGGGAAGGAGGTGTCATTTGTGCTTGAGGCTAAAATATATGGACAGTTGCAAGTGAGTGCAATTCTTAGTAAATGTGAAAGCTGGATTCTATGGAGCAAATTTCTCATGTTTTCATTTGATTGTTAAGCCAAAAATCCTCAGTAGGTGGATCTACAGTTCTTGTCCAGGATTTGGCAACATGCTCCCATTTTTCATTTTGGTGTTTTAATTATATATCTCCAGTTTTATATGATTAGAAGCATAATATTTTTATGCTAACTGGAAGCTGCTTATCAAGTTTGACTATGCAAAAGGTTGAACATTTCTCCTCTGAATACATTTAACTCACCAAATCAGTATGATGGGTGTTTTCATTTCTAGACAAGTTTCGCGGTCCCCACATAGCAAGCATTCTCAGCGCAGGCATTCTCCCTACTCTTCTCTTGATACCACCAGGTATGTTGTCTCTTAAATTAAGATTGTGTTATTTTTGTGACACACACACCCATCATCTAACAATAAGCAAATCAGGTGAAAGTGTTAGGCTTCTGAATTTTAACTCTTAACATCATCTAGTCTATTTATGCTACAAATTTAAATGCAGGGGAAGAAGGTCAAGATCCAGATCACCTGTTCGACGGCATAGATAATTGAAAGGAAGATTATGGGCTTTGATGGGAATTTCTGGTGAAAATATTTTCTAGATCAGCCTTGAAGCTCAAGTTGCACTCGTAAATCTGGTGCGCATCAGGGGTTGAATGATGTACTTGGTTGACATCATGTGGGTGTATGTGAGGGAACTTGAATGAGTCCTGGTATCCTGTAATCTTTAGTTGGTAGTATAATTGCATGAAAATTACATTTTAGACAGTTTAATGCTGCATCAAGGTAGGCAGATGTCTATCTCTTAGCTTTCCTACTTCTGGAGAAATTTGTATTCCAGTTTTGTGGTCTTTAGGATTGCACTTTTTTTAGTGTTTATCATTTGTAACTGTATCTACAGCGTGGAAGGCATTCCCAGAGGTTTTTGGTTATTGTATTTCCATTTTATTTTGATTTGTTATGTTCTTAAAAATTGTTCTTGAAGGAGAAAACCAACATTATATGTGTGTGTGTGTGAGATTAGGACAGGACATTTTTTTAAGAACAAAACACAAAATTTGTTTTGATTCACAATCATAATAATCTTTTCATTTTTTATTTTTTTGGGCTTCAAAAAATCTTTTCATTCAATTTCAGTAGCAATTACTACATCCATTTTTGCGACCCATGGTCCACGCCCTACCCAAAACCCCTCTGACCCAAGTTCCCTGTACTTTCATTTTCTCCAGTCTCCCCTCACCCACCTCTGCAACACTGCATGGCTTAAAAATGAAATGAGAAATAATTATTAGGAAATAGTTTACATATATTTCATTGTATGAGAATTTTGTCGTTCCCCCCTCATTAATTGAGAGAAAGTAATCAAATTATACTTTTATCCTTGTATTTTTAAATCCAAATGTAAAGCCTCCATAAACACGAAAGGAGGGTGATCATAAGCAATAAAAGATTCTGGTTGCCTAAAACCAATTCTGGCAAGGGCATCAGCAGCCTCTAACTTCCCTGTAGCAGTGCTGGTCTCGGCTTCCTTAAAAACTTGGACGATGGCCTGGCAATCAGCCACAATAGACTGGGCTAGTAACATTGGTAGCAGATACAAAGAACAATGACTTCAAAAGCATCCACATTGACAATGAACATAATGGTAAAAGTAAAAAGTATATGCTTATTTACCTTCATCTCCTTTTATAAATTCCCTTACACATACAAAATCGAATATATCATCTCATTTCATTCTTCAATAATTTATTTCTATTCTTCTATGACCTCTATGAAGATATTGCCTCAAAATTGCACATATTTTAGCATTCACCAAACACAAACTGCTGTGTTTCAATTAAAATTGTGTTTTTAAAACACAAGTTCAAAAATTCACAATTTTAAAATGATTTTACAGAAAGTGTAAGACAGTGTGCAACAAGAAATGTGTAAAAAGATTTTTATTTTTATTTTTTAGGAACTATGTAAAAAGATTTTATTTTTTGGGTGTAAAAAGATTTAGTATTAGTTTTTAGGTAGAGAAGATTCGAACACATTATTTTGTCAAAAACAGGAGCTATTTAGTAAAAGACAAGGACCGTTACCGAATTTTAAACCCGCTCTACCTCTTAAACAAGAACGATGCTAGGATCACAATATAATACACAACTTTGTCATAACTCCCCCATGCGGCAAAATGTGAATGGAATTGTAGACGTACTAATTTTTCTTTATCACTCACGAGTCACAACTTGCCATGTGCAAGTTGTGATAAAAGTGGTGTATTTCATACCATTTTTCCGTCGGCAAAAAAATCTGTCTCTAACTTTCTTGATGCCGTTCGATTTTTCAATTGAAAAAAAAAGAAGGTTCACTTTTCAATGGAAAGTGGAAACTGACGTGTCCACAACGACAAAGCCCTCACATGGCTCATGGTCTTCCCGGACTTGGTGGCGCTGATAGTCAAAGTACAGTAGTGGCAAGTTCGTTACTAGTGCATTTTGTTTCCTTCAGTTAAAGTTTCATTTCCGTATCTCTCTCTTTCTCTCTCTCCCACTAACTCAGCACCGGCTTCATAAATAAACTAAACAAAACAAACCCATCACAAACTTCATTTCATTCTTCTCCATAATACAACAATGAAGGCATGGTTCTTTCTCTTTTCACTTCTCTCTCTATGTTTTTTTTTTTTTTTTTTTTGTTCATATGCATTGTTTCTAAGCAGTTTGTTTTTGTTTCACAGGTATTCCAAGTTGGACTATGCTCAGTTTGGCTATCTGGGTTTGTGTTGATTGCTCTCTCCCTCTATGTTACTCAGAGGTTACCTTCTCTCAATGATCGGATCAAAGTGTCAAAACTCAATCTTGGTGATCTGGGAAAACCCAGAATTACCATTTTCTCAGCTCCTAGCCCATTTAATGGCTCTGTTGGGGCTAGGCAGAGTCTAGCTATTCGGTCATGGCTTGCTCTGTCCCCACAAATTTCTGTTGTTCTCTTCAGCCAACACCCTTCTGTAGTTTCCTTCGCTGGTGATTTCGGTTCACGGGTTTTGGTTGAACCCAACATTGATTTCACGTAAGCAAATGAGTTAGTTTTTGATTCTTTATCCATCATGTTGATTGACTGCATTAATTTGAAGGCAATTGCTATATGTATAGAGCTTCAATTTGGTATCTTGTGCTGGGCTTCAGAACAACTAGATGAGTTTATATATGGATGTAGTTCCCCCTAGTTGCTAACATAGCAGACTGCTATCTGACTGGGAACAGTATAGTGTTAAAATAATGGTGATTAAATTAACTACATCCTAACCGCTTAAGTTTTTGGGTCAATCTGTAATTTGTTCTAGTATTATAAATGATTACATTTACCAATTCTTAACAGCTTACACTTTTAGGAAAATTGGTATTTTATAAACGGGAAAGTAATTTGTTTTCCAGCACAAGATTTTGGATACCTTTTTTTTATATTTTTTATAATGAATATAGAAGTTGATATTATGTACATCAGAAGATTCAAGATAAAAAGCCTTTATGTTTTCTATAATTCCTGGTGGAAAAGGAATTTCAGCATTAGGTTCTACATTCAAAGACCCTTGTATATACATAAAACAATTTGGTGTTGATATAAGGATAAACAAATATGGGTTATATAATAATACTAGGGCAAAGTAGTCCATGAGAAGATGTCTGCAGGTAGCATGTTTAAAATAAACTTGATTTTGTTCAATATTATGACATTACTATATAGTTATAATTTTAAAAGCCTGTTGGTGTTCAGATTCTATTGCACAATTAGTTTAACCTTGTGTCATTTTGAACTAAAATTCCCCCCTGTTATGTAATCCACATACCAGAATTTTTTTTTTTCCTACAAATATGTATTGTTTTAGGAAAGATTTTGTTATTGATTTAATTTGATTTCAAATACATGAAACGTCTAAAAACAATATATCCTGTGAGCAAGTCTACCAGGTGTATGAACCGAATGTCCAGATGCTTATATTATACAATCTTATAGACAATAATGAACAGCATCCTATGAGATTTTCTTTACAATTTTTTTTTATTATTATTTTTTATTTTTATAATTAAACTTTACAAAAAACATTTTAAAGAAGATATGAGAAGATATGATAGATAATGGTTATGATTTTGTACTCTTGCATGTTACTGAACTGTTTCTTGCCTTATTTACAAGGAAAAACGTTGAATACATTGCCTTATGATCTGCCTGTATGTATCTAGGTTTCTTGGTACTCCATTCTTCCATTCCATGATAGCAAGATCGCGGTCATTCACATCAGATATTTTTGTTCTCATCGATCCTGAGACCATTCTTCTCAATGACTTCATTTCCACTCTTAACTATGCTTATGAACTTGACCGTGATTGGCTCCTTGTTGCTTCTTCACGAAATATTTCCCACTTCCCATTCTACTTGGATGAGGCTGGGAAACGTTGGCGAAGAGGGGATGGCAAGTGGATGAGAACCCAGGAGGTACAAAAGAACCTGTTCCAGATTGAAAGTTGCTGGGCCATGTGAGACAACTCCATTTAATTGTACTCTGTTCATTCAGTTGCAGGAGATACTATGTCAAAGTTGGCAGTGGAATCATTGTAAAGGGAGAATGCTTATGGCATGGAACAGCGGGGATTTGCCCTTACATACTGGCATTCTTCCTCCTTTCTTGTATGGGAAAGGGATTCACAACAATTGGCTTATTAATGAGGCCATGTCATCTGATTTCAGGTTTGTGTTTGACTCCAGTTGGACTATCTCAAGTTTCCACCTATATGATCCAGAGCCTTGGTCTAGTGGAGTAGTCGGAAATTCCAAAGTTTCAGGTATTGAGATGAGAAGTTGGGAGTATGTTGGAAATTCCCATATTGGGGCACTGTATGGATCCTTGTTGTATCATGAAGCTAATTATTCTGGCCTTGTAAAACTATTGAAGTGTGACAGAAAATATATTTTCTTCAACCCAACGGAAAACTTTGTTTATCCATATGGATACCAGAGTTCATTCAGATTATGGAAGGAAAGGATCTTGCATCCCTGGAGGAAAAGGAGGATCATGGCTTGTATTGATGGTATTAATTCACTGGAAAAAATACCGGATTGCTCTCTGAAGGATCATATGAAGCTCTCAACACAATTAGAATTTTCATTCTCCTTGGAGTCGCTCCTTCCTTTTATTGCAGACAAGAACAAGACAATTGTTCTTGCAGTTGCTGGATATAGTTACAAGGACATGTTAATGAGTTGGGTGTGCAGGTTACGCCGCCTCCTGATTACAAATTTTATGATTTGTGCTCTTGACCAGGAAACCTATCAGTTCTCTGTCTTGCAGGTATTTCTGCTTCACTGCTGTTCTTTTTATTTATTTATTTATGCACTTTTTTGATAATTAAATTTAATTATTTTGCTAATTGACTTTCTTTTTTATCTAACCAACTTCTTTTGTTGCACGTGTTTATGTACATGCATATGTTCATGCAAATAAAATAAGGAATCTAGTGTATTCATCAAGCAGAGTGAGTTTGGTTAACAACATATTGCAGCCAAGTCTGGGGAAACTTGTGTACTATATTACTACGAACACTCTGCTTGATCTCACATCTTGAAGCTTGTTTGTGTTGTTGGGGCTTGGGATTAATCTCCACATGTCTTCATATTTTTAATAGAATCTGATGTTTGTAATCATTGTTAAAGCTGTTGTTACTTTAGTGCTGTATCTTCACGTAGTAATTGCTCTTCTTCTTCTTCTTCTTTTTTTTTTTTTTTTTTGGTGTGTGTGGGGGGGAGGTGGTTGGGGGTGGGGGGGAGGTGGAATAGCTTCTAATGGGTCCAATGGAATAGCTGAGTTGTGCCTTGCATTCCATCATGCTGTTGGAAGATTGCCCCTAAGGTGTGTGAAATCTAAATTTAAGTACTTTGTATTTACTGATAGGGCCTGCCAGTTTTCAAGGATCCATTAGCTCCAAGTAACATCAGCTTCAATGATTGCCACTTCGGAACAAAATGCTTTCAAAGGGTGACCAAAGTGAAGTCCAGAATGGTTTTGACGATACTGAAGCTTGGTTACAATGTACTGCTTAGTGATGTGGATGTATATTGGTTTGAAAATCCATTGCCATTGCTTTACACTTTTGGCCCTGCTTTTCTTGTGGCACAGTCAGATGAATACAAAACAACAGGTATACTCCAAGCATCTCAAACTTAAAATAATCACTCCTATTCTGATGGGTAAAAGGTACAGAATACAAATATACTGTTAAGGGAGGAAAATAATAATTGATTGGATAACTTGAATATCTGGTTGACATTGGTGTGATCACTTACAAATCAAATTTCTTATTTTGTTTCTTCTATTGTTTGGTAGGTTTACAGAAATAGATGGAGGTTTTTTTATTTATTTATTTTTATTTTTATTCTTCATAGTCCAAAATATTTTTTAGTGGGATCACTTTTTAGTGATTCTTCCATTATGAGGATTAATTTACATTTAGTGTGACATGCTCATCCCTCTTTGCTAATATGCAGGACCAATAAACTTACCTAGGCGCTTAAACTCTGGTTTCTACTTTGCTCGTTGTGATGATTCAACAATTGCTGCTATGGAGAGGGTGGTGAAGCATGCAGCAACTTCTGGCCTCTCTGAGCAGCCAAGCTTCTATGACACGTTATGCGGGGAAGGTGGATCCTATCGTGTGGGTGACAATAGATGTGTGGAACCTGAAACAAATCTGACTGTTTATTTTTTGGACAGAGACCTCTTCCCCAATGGTGCTTACCTAGATCTGTGGAGGAAGAAAAATGTTAAAGCTGCCTGTGTGAAGAAGGGTTGTCTTGTTCTCCACAACAATTGGATTAGGGGGAGACTGAAGAAGCTGGAACGCCAGGTATTGTCAGGCTTGTGGGATTATGAGTCTCGTACAAGGATGTGCTTGCAAGGTTGGCACAATTTCAAATTGACAAGCTAATGGGGCCTAGGTGATGCTTTATCATCCTTTATACAAGGCTCACTTTTGGTTTTCACTTCCAAGAAGAGACAAAAATTACTCCAAGAAGAGATACAGATGAAGCCGTTCCTTCTTCCATGTTTTTGACTTCGCTGAGCCTTGGTTTCATCACTGCTGCTTATTGGAAATTATTAATTATAAGAGCCGGCCATGAAAAATAAAATAGAATATATATTTGTCAATGCTCATTGGTGCTAGTATACCTCTGGCAAATAAAAGTGCTCCGTATTCCCTGCCAGCGGAATATAATGAAACATTTGGATATACGACATTTGATTGCTGGCTATGATGAAGGGGTGTATTCAGTTGCTGGGGATGGGTCACAACAGAGAAACTAGAAGGAAGAAATACTTGGAAGGAGCTTCCAAGGATACAGAATTTAGAAGATTATTGGGAGTTTCCATATTATTGGACATTAGCCTACAATCAAAGAATATTTTTGTGAGGATAGTTCATGCAGGTGGGTGAGAGGAACGGTATCAAGATGCGGTTCCTGCATCTCGATTGATGGAAAAATATCCTGGGATGTTTGTTGCCAGGACAGAAGTTTTCACAAATCCACATAAGTCCCTCTTACACCCAGAAGAGAATCTCTTGCCTGGTCAGAAATATTATATAATCCCATCCAGGACTGTACAGAAACTGAAGCATAGATACCCAGAGAAGGCCCAAGTCAAAGAAATTTCCGAAGAAGAAGAGTGGGATTCAAAGATCATCATTGATGCAGGTGAAGTAAGTATGGAGGAATCTGTTTGTTCCGCAAAAGAATTTTATCTCTCCAGGGAGAGGTGGTCAAAATGTTCAAAGAAAAAAGGTATAAGCAATAAAACACCCTTCATACCCCCCCTCCCAAAGGCAAAATCATTCAGAGGATTTCCATGGGAGCCCAGCCTAACTTCTGTACAGGAGCTCTCTCCATGACTTGGTTCTATGAGATGCTTCTCCACATGTAGCACGTGGTCTTTCCGAGCAAGTGAATTGCTCATATAAATGTGTTGATTGCATGGAGAAGGTTACGAGAGCTTTTATATGTGCTTTGTGTACGTAAGGAGTCTCCTCTTTTGAATAAAATTCTGATTATTTATACAGATTTTTTTAAAAATGCATGGAGAAACCTGAGAGGGAAATATACTCACTATGATGAATTGAAAGTTCACTATTTTCAGTGCTATAATATGCTTAAGGTGCTGTACCCTAGATTTTAGGATTCATCAGTATATTTCTAAACTCTTTATTTATTTATTTATAATATTTATTACTATATTTCTAGACACTACGGATAAATTTTGTCAAAATCTTCTGGTATCCCAAAATTTCACTGGATCTCTAAGTGTTTATTGTTTTTCTTTTTGTTTAATTTTCCTCTATTTGGTTTCATTTTGTTCCTATTGTAGTTCTTATATAACACATATTACTAGTGTTATTCCTTGTCTTCTTATCCTGCTTGTCCCAAAAAATATAAAATGGAGTGTTTAACAAAAATTGTTATGCAGTGAAATTCATCATTTCCTATTAGCTTAAGCTTTTGAGATTAGTGGTATTTTATCATAGTATTAAAGTAGGAGCTTAAATTTTTGGACCAAGAGGTAGTTTATCTAGTAAAATTAAATTTCTGCCTAGGATGAAAGCCTTGTGGCTATGGCTTGGCTTCCTAGTGTACTAGCTTCTACTAACTAGCTCATCTCATTTAGGAATTGTTCTCTTGTACCATAGTTTGAAATATGGTCCTGCAGCATGGCTCCAAGGTTGCCTATATTAATTTATCTGGGTTCAAGAAACGTAAAATTAGTCCAAATATACGAAAATTTTGTTAAGAATTTAGATCATTATTTAATACCAAGCTTTACTGGATTTTAATGACTTGCAGTTTAAAGATGCTTAGCAACAGTGATCACAATGGTTTCTCTTTGTGAATAAAGTAGGGTTTTAGCAATGATAACAATGTTGAGATAGTACTTATTTAACTGCTCCCAGTGTCTTCAAAATAAAACTTCAAAAACTACATTCTTAGCTCTACTGGCCATTGAACCCGCTTGCTCTGCACCGTATATAGAGCATGAGCTTGCTGAAATCAACTTGTAGTTTAGAGATTACTGCTGTCTCTGATAACAACAATTATCCGCAAAGCACCATACTGCTGCTGAAACCCTTTATGTGACTATGTCATAGTTGTACATAAGTTGAAGAGAAAACAAAGAGGATTGTCTAAACAGGAATGAATGAAACTTAGATGCTGTCTGACAGTCATTCCTATCAGAAATAAATAGATACCTCATCTTACCTATCAGATACTTGAACATATTCCTTGCTAGATTGATAACATACCATGTAACATTTATGGATGTCGTATCTTCTTAGTCCTTAATTTCCAACATATGTAATGTTTCGAATGACAATTTTAGACAGTTATAGCTATTATATATTGGTAGCTTTCATATATATATATATGGGTGTGTGTGTGTGTGTGGTCCTTTAAAAGGTGCTCGATATATAGGTATATCACACAGTGTAGGATATTAAGAACGGTTTTTGAACACATTATGCAAGAAAACCAAATTTGTTACTCAGTTCCAAATATATAGCGACACTTGACTTCCATATGGAGGAAAGCATGTTAGCTCAAACAAGGACATTATTCTACAAATCACTGGAAAAAAAGTTTTTGTAATTTAATTTATCACACAGGTAGCTTAAAATCTTTTGAATGTACGCTCACAAAATATAAGACAAAAGCTTGGTCAAGATCCATGTATAGAGAACAGAAAGAATAGCACCAACTGGAATTGTCACAGCCCAAGAAACCACAATCTCCCTCACTGTTTCCGCTCTAACACTGTTAAGTCCTCTTGCAAACCCCACCCCCATGACTGCACCCACTAGAGTATGGGTTGCTGAGATGGGTAGTCCCAGCTTTGATGCAAATAGAACCACAGAGGCTGCAGCAAACTCCGCTGCAAATCCCCTAGTTGGTGTGAGTTCTGTTATTTTCTTCCCAATTGTTGCAATCACTCTATACCCCCATATTGCAAGCCCTGCAACAATACCAAATCCTCCCCATGCAAGAACATCAAGTGGAATAACAATCTCAGTTCCACTGGCACCTCCTTGAAGTATGGATAATGCAGCAGCCAGAGGACCTATTGCATTGGAGACATCATTTCCTCCATGGGCAAATGACATGAAGCAGGCTGATAGTATCTGCATGTACCCAAAGACCCCATATACTATCTCTAGCTGGGTACCCTTCGGACCTGCAATATCAGAGAGAAACCCTATATTTTTGCTGGGGACGGTTCCCTCTTTTGGCTCTGCTAGTGATGTAGTTGGCTGAAGAAGGAGATGGCCTAGCTGTTTTCGGATAATCCTGTTTACAAGGACCGCCCCAGCAGTTCCGAAGGCTAAAGCCTGAGTCGTTGCCAAAGGCAAGCTCTTGCTAAGAGGGAAGGCTGCAAAAGAGATTCCAGTTACACCAGCAAACACAGCAACCGGTGCAGCTGCAGCTGCAGCTTGTCCTGGATTTGGAGCACTGTACACAAACTGGAAAAGAAATTAGGATTGTAAGAATGTAATTATTTTGTCAATAACTCATGTTTCAATGAAAGCTAATAGCTGCTTATACATACTTTATGATTAAGGAGTAGCTTCTTTATGTTTGGCTTGTGCCGCTTGTTGAAAGTTATAACGAGGAAGCATAAGGTACAACAAGTCACCCACAATGCTTATGGATTATGATTTTTTTTAGGAGTCTTAAGATTCAAGCCTCTTGTCATTTGATATATAATTTTTTTGTTGTTGACAAAGTATCTCCATACAATGCCTAAAATGACTCCAGGTTTCAAAGTCAGCAAACTAAGGAGCAGGATTTATGCTTCCTTACAGAAGCGCTGTAAGCAGGTTAGTCAAGGTAAATCCACATAGAGTGTAAGGCAGTGAGCTTTCTTATTATCTAAGTCCCAGAGATTGAGAACATACCCTACGGATGCATTTGTAGACAAGAAATGACGCCAGTGCTCCCATTATCGGTGAGATCACCCATGAAGAAATCACCCTTGCCAGTGAACTCCAGAAAACGGCACCAACTCCTCCATATGCAAGTCCAAATCCGACCATTGATCCTACTATACAATGTGTGGTAGAGACCGGCCATCCGTAATATGATGCAACCTGCATAACACCCGATAAATAATTATAAATCAAAGACTAGAGTTCAACTGTAAAACTAAAGAGAAGTCATATTTAGCGTATACCATGTGACCTGACAAGCAAGTACACCTAAGAGTAAATTTTCTAATTTAGAGAAGTCTCTATGTTGATCTGGTGAGTAATGCTGAAATGTACAAATTTTATAATGTTTTGTGAGTCAGGAAGCGATTGACTATTATTGCAGTTCCAATAACTATTTATCATGAAATTTTAGGATGTTCATCCTCCTTCGGTGCCATTAGTTCTGGATATTCATTCTATGGAAAAGGAACTATAGAAAGGAAATACAAGTTTAACCAAGAATTTAGTAAAATGTTATTCAAAGCCGGAGTCTCTGGTACAAATGCCAGTGTGGAATGTTGAAAATTATATTCTGCTTTCATAAAGTTCAAAGATATATTTTCTTTTTTCTCCATTTCTTAAAGATATCATACATGCAGCTTTGGTGAAATCAATCTGCAATTCATATCCAAAATAGTGACTTGCAAGGCCACGATGAGATTATGAAACTCCTAGTTCCCTTGGAGGAATTTTGAATAGGGACATATCTTGCTAAGAAAAACAAGCTGTACTAAGCAACATGTTTAGATCATTTAACCAAATTTCATTGTTATTCCCGTCTGTCTTCAGATGTAGATCTCAAGGAATTTTTCATGCTGATGATTTCAAGGGAAGAAAAATGCATCTTAGTATCAGGATGCTCCTTTCTATGGTCTTTGCCTATAAATAGTATACTAAAAATAAATGCAAATGCCCTCAGATGAAAGAAATGTAAACTATTTTAGTCTGTTACTAAAGAAACTTTATATTCTAAAGATCCAAATATCTTTAAAAGGTAGATACATTTTTTTATTTTTTTTAAATTTTTTTTTTATGAAAATTGAAAGGAAATGCTCATTTAAGGAATTTCAGACACAGCTGGAAGACTAGCACCACGTATTACCTTCACTATAATAAACTCCTGTGCGCACGCATATAAATAGACACGAATTCCTAGTAGTTCAACTACTGTGTTTAATCCCATAGAGAACAGTTTTTATATAACAAAATGTTCCTAGTCACGCATAGTTTTTGTTCTCATCTAGATCTGTGCCATATCCACAAAGACTTATTGATATTATATTATTATATTCACTTTTTGTCTCGTTGAGTGATTAGTTCCATTAAGTTAAGAGCAAACGAAATAGCCTACGACAGAATCAACCTAACCAAACTGATAATAAGTATCTAACGATTAATATAAACAACAACAATCCAGGGAATTGTAATGAACAAAATACTAATATACGATAGAATTTCAACCACCTAATACAATATATCATACTAATTTGAACAAGATACTAATATGATATAGCATGACTGCATGTGTGCAAGCACTTTCAATGATTTGGACAAATATATTCGTACTAGGATAAAATTTAGGTTCATACATTAGATTTTTCAATTAAATTCTAACAAAGTTGCATTGACCAATGAAACATGATAAGTATTACATTTCCAATAACAATTAAATTCAATGTAGTTATGTGTTTACAATCATATACTGTAGGCATTAGACTCCCATAATCGTTTATAAGCATTTATAGCCTGAAAATATAGCATTGGATTAACTTAATTTCCATTGCCATGTTTGGTTGGTGATAGCCATGTATCATCCCAGAAAGAAAGTAATTAACAACCAACAGAGCTTCAAAACTAAATTGCAAAACATAGTAACATACTTTAAAAAACCACAATATATATCGATGTACCTGTAACCAAGTACCAGCAGCAGCCAAAGAAGACAGCAAGCCAGCGAAAAGTAGAGTATCCTTTCCTTGAAACATAGTAGCAACAAGAATACCTTTCTGCATTGTACTAGTCACATGTGTGCCCATCAACAATGCCCCAGAGAACTCCAACACCGCAGCTGTCAACACAGCCTGCCGAAGTGTCAATGCCCCTGAACCCACCGAGGTCCCCATAGCATTGGCCACATCATTGGCTCCAATGTTCCAAGCCATGTAAAACCCAGATAGCAGAGTTGCATAAGATAACAGCTTGGTCTTCAGGGACAAACCCTGCCCCAAAGATTTCATGAACAGTGGAAGACTTAGAGCCATAAATGCTATGCATATAGCTATAGCAGAAGCAGTTCTTGAAGATATATGAAAGGCCTGAGCCATTCCAGGCAAGTCATCCTCATCTTCCTTTGTACTTTTCGCAACTTCATGACGATGTTCATTAACTTTGATTTCTTCTTTTTGTTCTTCTTCTCCTTCAGCTTCAGCAAAAGACGATATGCTTGCAAAAGGGTGTATGAATTTAGAGTTTTTTAGCCTCAAGGTGGGAAAACAAGACTTGGGTGATAGTACTTGAGGCTTGAGAAATAAAGTCTCCCTCTTGGGGAGTTGGGTTTCATTGGGAACCAAGAGAGACCGATGTTTGGGAAGGTAGATATGAGAATTATGCAGAAAGAATGCTGCTGCTCCAGATGTATTAGTGTTTCTGGTTGAAGATAAGCAATAAGAGGGAGTCATTTCTCAAAAGATAAGTGGATGAGAGAGTGGAATATTATGGAAGGTTTTATTATTCAGGTAGATTCTTGGCCATGGAGTTTGGTGAAGGGTTAGGTGGTGAAATAGGAATGGAGGACTGTACATTTTGAATTGGATTTCTTTCTTTTTTCCATTTTGATTCTCTTTGTGTGTGTGTGGAAAGGGAGGTAGAAGTGAGTGGATTTGGCTGCTTGCATTTGGTCGATTGGAACGAGTGGTGGTTATTTTTCTTGAGAGCCTCTCAATCAATCACCACCACAATCCACACGTCCATATTCTGAAAAATTATAAAAGAAAATTGAGAACTGGATATTAGTCTATTAGATACCATATCCACTAGAGAAAAAAAAAAAAAAAAAACTGCTTTATCCATAGTTACATACTATTTTCGTTTACTTTTATTGCTTAAAATTAAATGATTAATTGATTATTAATTAAAAGTTAAGAAAGTAAGATGATTTGCATGAAAAAATACTTTATATAGGTGTTTAAGCATGGTATAACTTTTGAGGAGAATCAAGGTTCGAATCTCTCCTCTCCGCTTAGTGTAACCCCCCAAAAAAAAAAAATGCATGTGAACAATATAAAATATTTTAAGACTAAGTAAACTTTTGGCTCTTTACGTTTCAAAATTTTTATTTTAGCCCTTTATATTTGATTCGTTTTCAATTTAGCCACTTATGTTTCAAAATTTCCATTTTGGCTTTTTATATTTAGTTTAGTTTTATGTGTGACATTTTATGTTTTAAAATTTTCATTTTTGTGAATGAACAAACAAAAAAACTAAATCAAATGTAAAAGGCTAAAAAATGAAAAAAATTTGAAACTAAAGGGCATGTGAATATGAAATCAAACATGAATTAAAATGAAAACATGACATGTGAGACCAAACTTTTACTATTAACACAAAAGCTTATGAAGATTAATAAAATAATTTAAATTGGAATAATTATTTTCAAACTTCTAGAAATTTGATAATAGAGTTTCATTTTGAAAAACAACTTTATTAATAATTTTAATGTACTTAAAACTTATATTCTTATAATGTACCGAATTTATTGTTTTCTATAAAATAAATATGTAAATAAATAAATAATGTAAAAAAATGATGAAAAATAGAAGAAGAATTGAGGTCTTTTTTAACACAATTATAATATAGAACATAAAATTTATTATATAATATTTCATTTTTATTATTAATTTTTTGATGAACTTTTTGAAAAATAAGCTCGTACTTCCTCAGAGAGAGTGAAATCATTGTCCAAGTGACATGATTGACTTTGTTACATTGTTATTGGGCTAGATGCACGTATCCATGGGAAGCCTCATGCACACACTCATTCCATTGAGTCTTATGTTGATGATCCTTTGCATTTAATTTCAATTCGTTTCAGGATCATGGTCGACCCCAAGAGATCTCAGACATCTTCTCATTTCGATGGTAAGGTTTAGTGAATGCCAACATCACCAAGGCACTTAGTGATTGTAATGGCCATCGCCGCATCACTCGCATGCACATTCTGCTAGAGAATTCATTGAGCCTGCCCCGTCCTTGTTTTAGAGTTCTTTTCCAATGTGCACACTACAAAAAAACTGGACTATTGCGGCGGTTTTTTTTGCGGTGGGTGCAAAAAACGCCGTTATATATTGCCTATTACGGCCTTTTTTTGGACAGCCGCTGTACATAGGATCTATTGTGGCGTTTTTTGGGACCGCCGGTATAGGTATAGTTTTTTGCGGCGTCCTACAACGGTGGGACATAAAACTGCCGCCATATATATGTTTTAGCGACGGTAACGTAGATATAGCGGCGCTCCAGGAACCTGCCGCCACAATAGGGATACCTTTTGCGGTACTTTTATTAGTTATAGCAGCAGTTTGGACCGTCGCAATAGACCTTTGAATTTCCCAACCCCACAATTTCCCTCTGTTTTTTTTCACCTTCCCACTTAAAGATCAAATGGTAAATTACATTCGATTGGCATGAAAATTGACATGCATGTTAAGAACATATAGAACATGTAATCCAACGATTGGATTTTCAAAATATGAATTCAATAATAAGTTATTGGTTGGTGTAACATTTTTTAGAGTTACATTAGGTGTAACTTGAACCCAACCCTATATTTCTTAATTCAATGTGAATTTTGACAAATCTACCATTAGATTACATTATCTTCATATATTTTTCATGATTATAAAATTTCAAGGTGATCCAAGATTAATAGCCATGTCATCAATCAATTGTTTAAATTCAAGTTTTTGTAGTTTAAAATAACGCATAAAAGATGAGTCTAAAGATCAAATGGTAAATTACACCCGATTGGCATGAAAATTGGCATGCATGTTAAGAACATATAGAAAATGTAATCCATCGGTTAGATTTTCAAAATATGAATTCAATAATATGTTATTGGGTGGTGTAACATTTATTAGAGTTACATCATGTATAACTTGAACCGAACCCTATATTTCTTAATTCAATGTGAATTTTGACAAATATACCGTTAGATTACATTATCTTCATATATTTGTCATGATTACAAAATTTCAAGGTGATCGAAGATTAAAAGCCATATCATCAATCAATTGTTTAAATTCAAGTTTTTGTAGTTTAAAATAACGCATAAAAGATGAGTTTAAAGATCAAATGATAAATTACACTCGATTGGCATGAAAATTGGCATGCATGTTAAGAACATATAGAAAATGTAATCCAACAGTTGAATTTTCAAAATATGAATTCAATAATAAGTTATTGGGTGGCGTAACATTTTTGGGTGGTGTAACATTTTTTTGCCGCGGGACATAAAACGCCGCTATATGTCTCCTTTTTGCGGCGCTTTTCTTGGTCATAGCGGCGTGGTGTACCACCGCCGCTACATGTCTCCTTTTTTCGGCGCTTTTTCTTAGTTATAGCGGCGTGTTGGACCGCTGCTATAGACCTTTAAATTTCCCCCAAAATTTCGCTCTGTTATTTTTGTCTTCTCTCTTATTAGGTTTCCTTTTCCCACTTATTCCCTTTTCCCACTTACTCCAAACTCTCACTCTCTCCGAACTCTCACTCTCTCCAAATTTCCGCTGCCGTCAACTTTCTCCAAATCGCACCAACGACCTTTCGCCTTCCTTCACACCGGCGACCCTTTGCCTCCCCTTCATACCGGCGACCCTTCGCTGTTCCTGCATCAACCTCAGCACCACCGACCTCGATGACAACGACGCTGTAGACAAGTCCCACGATCTGCCTCTCATCAAGGTAACTAAACTCTCTTTGTATATATATTTATATATATATATATATATATGGCGAAAAACACATTTTCGTCCCTGCATTTTCAGGCGATTCTCGTTTTGGTCCCTAGATTTTATTTTTACCGCTTTTAGTCCCTATTTAGAAAAACGCCTTTTGTTTTAGTCCTTTCCGTCAGTGCCGTTAGGGCACTGACCTACGTGGTAAACGGAAGTATTAAAATAATAATAAAAATTTTTATTTTGGCATTACAAAATGCCACATCAGCATCTAAATTAAAAAAATTAATTTATTAATTTAAACTAAATAAAAAAAATTAAAAACAGAATTAAAAACAAAAATAAGAACACAAACAACAAAATTTAAATTTAAGAACACAAAATTTAAAACCAAAATCACAAACCCAGAAAATAAGAACACAAAATTAAACTTCAGACCCACATCAGATTAAACATGAAAACAAAATTTAAAACCCAAAAAATTTGAACAAGAAATTGAAACCCAGCCATCAAGAAGAAGAAATTGAAATTGAACAAAACCCTAACTTTATTCATCAGATCTGAGCTCTGAAAAATCACCTCCGTGGATCCCAATTCCACAGACGACGAAGCTTTGTTCTTGGCTTTGGATTTGGACTTATCGTCCTCGCCTTTGTAGTACCCATCACCCCAACCCAAAATAGAGACACCGTTGGAATAGTCGTAGGAGCTCTGCCAAAAGATAGCGTAGGTCCAACTCTTGCAAGCACCTTCGATTAAAGCTTGGAGGCGTTGTTGGAGCGTTTCTTGGTTGAAGAGAGCAACGGAGGGCTGTGATTGAGAGACAATGGGCATGGGTGTGGGTGTTGAGGTCGAAGCTGCAGAAGATATCTAGTGATGGAGTTGAGGTTGTTGCTGCTAGGAAGGAGGTGGTGGCCAAAAATTTGAGAGATCGGAACTCATGAAAGACTCGATGACCGATGCGTTGTCGTCTTGTCCTGGGTTTTTTTGTTTTTGTTTTTTTGAGAGGATGCAGAGTTTTTTGATTTTATGGGTTTTATGTGTGTTTGTTTCCCAAGGAAATTTCTGGGTTTATGGGTTTGCTAGAGATTGGGTTAGTTACTGTGTTTATGGGTTTGTTTCTTGGATTTATTTTTTGTTTTTCTGGATTTGATGGAGATTGGGTTTGGTTGCTGGATTTGGATTTGGCGTTTGCTAGAGAGTGGTTTGGTTGCTTCTTGGATTTGGACAGAACATGAATAAAATTTCCTGTTAGTATTTAATTTAATTTTTTTTTCTTTTTTTGTTTGTGTTCTTCTGATATGGGTTTAGTTCTTGGTTGCTGGGTTTGGTCTCTGAAGAACAAGTTGAAGAACATGAATATTAAGAAAAGAAAATTTTAATTAAAATTTTAAATTAATTAGATTTAAGGTTTTTCTTTAAATTTAATTTTTTAAAAAATTTTTCTGATGTGGGTTTAAAAAAATAAAATAAAATGCTGACGTGGCATATAAAAATGCCAAATAATATTTTTTAATAATATTTTAATGGCCACATCAGCGCCACATCAGTGCCACGTCAGCTAATAGGATGTTCTGTCTGCCACCTAGGACTTTGCCGTTAGGGCACTGACGGTAGAGACAAAAACGAGATCGCTTTTTTGATTTTAGGGACTAAAAGTGGTGAAAATAAAAGATAGGGACCAAAGTGGAAATCGCGTGAAAATGTAGGGACGAAAATGGGTTTTTCGCCTATATATATCTATATAAGTTTTTTTGTTTTTGTTTTTGTTTTTGTTTTTTTTTTTTTTTTTTTTTGTTTTTTTGTTTTTTTGTTTTTTTGTTTTTTTGTTTTTTTGTTTTTTTTCACTTAGATTAGATCCATTCACTCATATATTCCATTTGTTCGATCGTGTTTGGTGTTTTCCGATTGGGTATTCATAAGACAAAACATTACAAGTACAATTTAGATTTAAAGGGGTTTTTCGTTTGTGCGTGGAGTTTGTTATTGTATGAGATGATTGGACTTTTTCTAATGTTTTAAGATATTCATTTGCTTGTCATTCCGATTTGGTTAAATGGACATGGAATTAGAAATAAAGGGTTAGATTATTTTTATATGGAAAAATTTTACATGGGTCTTGTTTGATTGTGGATTTTATTTTTCTCCATTGGGGTTTGTGGATTTTATAATCTTGAGCTGCATAATTTTTAGTTTAGTTCTGTATTTCTTGTAAGCTAATTTTATGTGAATGGTTTGATCTTTTTTCTATGTGTTTCCTTAATCAGAGGAATTAAAATATGTTTGTTACTATAGTTATTAAATCAAATATCTTAGTTTAAAAAGCATAAAATTTAACAAACAAGAAATTAAAAACATGTAATGTAGCGTGCATGTAAGTTTCAACATGAACATGTGTAGCGTGTGTGTTCTATGTTTATAATGCAACCATGTAATGTATAGGTGTGTGAAATCAGTGTTCAAGCAAGCTAATATTAATGTGTGTTCAAGCAAGCTAATATTAATCTGTGTTTTGTGTTTCCCCCTTTGTTTGGACTTGGGATTGGTTGTGAGCAAAATAGACTACACTAAGCACTGACAAAGGCAGAATTAATGTGTTATGTAATGTTATTCTTTTTATGAAATTATATTGTTGTTGTAGTTGCTGAGTAAATGAAAAAGAGGATGGGACTTTGCTAGGTTGTAGTTGCAGCAAAAGTTTTAGGTGAAATATTTAAGGTACTCTCTCGCTCTCTCACTCTCTGTGTGGTTGTGGTGGGTTGTTGAATTGGGGCAAGCAGGTGGCTTGCATGGAGTAATAAGGTGGTTTTAGTTGATATTGGAAGTGTTGACTGTTTTGTGTAATATTGGATGATTCTTGTTGAGTTGTTTTTATTTGATTAATTCATTTTAGGCTATTGCTAGTAATGATGTTATAGTGAAATTGTGTAAATGAAATGTGTGTTAACTCTTGCTTTGTACTTTCATGAAATGACATTATAAGTCTTTCTTGTAAATCACTTTATAGCAATGGATAGGAGTTGGATGAAACTTACGAATAGAAGGTCACGAGAATATTTAGATGGAGTCCAACAGTTTTTGAATTTTGCATCTAACCATGCACATTCGGATGGAACGATTTCATGTCCATGTAAACAATGTGTGCATACAGAGGCGTGACCTATAGATGTCGTACGGGCTCACTTAGTGTCAAAAGGGATTTGTAGGGGTTATAACCCTTGGGTTTTTAATGGGGAATCATCATCTGCACAAACTTCTTCTGAAATTCCCAATAGTCACGTCCAAGAAAACCTGATAGAGTATGCCGATCTTTGTGACATGTTGCATGACATGTTCCCCATACAAGCTATGGTGTCTGGGCCAATGGAAGAAGTCCCTATTGTGCAACAACCCATAGAAGGTCTTGTAGAAAGTTCTAATGAAGATGCACTTCAGTTTATGAAATTGCTTGAAGATGCTAATCAACCTTGTTATGAAGGTTGTAAGCATTTTAGCATATTGTCAGCCATTGTGCATTTGTACCACATGAAGTGCCTTAATGGTTGGACCAACAAGTCATTTACCATGTTGTTGGAATTTTTACTTGATTTTCTTTCTTCAAATGTTAAGTTGCCAAAAGATTGTTATGAGGCTAAGAAGATTATTAAGGATTTGGGCTTGAGCTATGAGAAGATTCATGCTTGTCCTAAAGATTGTATTTTATATTAGAAGGAGAATGCCAATTTTGGAGAATGCCAATTTTGAAGCTTGTCCGAACTGTAACTGTTCAAGATGGGAAAGTAATGAATCTAAAGGTCAACAAAGTACTAATGCTTCCTTCAAGAAAAAAAAGAAGAAACCTACAAAGATCCTACGATGGTTCCCCATAAAGCCAAGATTGCAACAACTATTTATGTCTCTTGAAACAACTAAGCATATGAAGTGGCATGTCAAAGGTCGTGTGAATCATTTGACTTTAAGTACATAGAGTTCTCATCCGAGCCTCGTAATGTGAGGCTTGGATTAGCAGCCGATGGATTCAACCCGTATGGAAATATGAGTAGTACTCATAATACATGGCCTGTCATTTTGATCCCATACAATCTCCCTCATGGATGTGCATGAAAAGGTCTTCTTTCATGTTATCATTATTGATTCTCGATCCAACCTCGTCCAGGAACGATATAGATGTGTACTTACAACCCCTAGTAGAAGAACTGAAGGAGTTATGGGATGTTGGAGTAAAAACATTTGATGTGTCTTCTAAAAAATCATTCCAAATGCATGCTGCATTATTGTGGACTATAAATAATTTTCTTGCATATGGTGATATCTCAGGTTGGAGTACCAAAGG
Organism: Quercus tomentella; assembly: GCA_028535165.1. Classification (NCBI taxonomy): domain Eukaryota; kingdom Viridiplantae; phylum Streptophyta; class Magnoliopsida; order Fagales; family Fagaceae; genus Quercus; species Quercus tomentella. The sequence goes on along the minus strand of JAPQVY010000089.1, from coordinate 52,359,549 downwards.
TGCTCTTGCATGTCCCTTTTGTAACTATGATAGTTAGTCTCGTTGGTTGAAATATGGAAGGAAATTTAATTACATTGGACATAAGCGATTTTTAGATAGTAATCATAAATTTCGTAAGCAAAAACAATCATTTGATGGACATGTTGATATGAGATCAGCTCTTATTATGGTATCCGGAGGGGAAATCATATTACAAACGGATGCTGTAGTCGATCATGTGTTTGGGAAGAAAACAGTTAATTTGCTCAATAAAAGAAAAAGAGGGGAGGAAGCCTTAACTGTGGAAGAAGAGAAATATATTTTTCACCTTGCCTTATTGGGAGGACCATATGTTGCGTCACAATCTTGACGTAATGCATATTGAAAAGAATATAGTCGATAATATAATCGGCACATTGTTGAACTTGGATGGCAAGACAAAGGATTACTTGAAGGCACATCAAGACTTAAAGGATATGGGTATAAGAAGTAAACTTCACTTGGAAAATGTTGGGAATAATAAGACATGTATGCCACATGCCTGCTACCATATGAATGCAGTGAAAAAGACGGTTTTCTGCAAGTTTTGAAGGATGTAAGAGTGCTAGATGGATATTCTTCAAACATCTCACATTGCATTAAACTTAAAGAACGCAAGATTAGTGGGATGAAGAGCCATGATAATCACATCTTAATGTAGCAACTTTTTCCGATAGCAATACACAGATCATTGCCCCTCGAAGTGAGTAGGCCTTTAATTGGCTTATCTTGTTTCTTTAGGGAGATATGTTCCAAAGTACTAAATGTGGATGAACTTGGGGCTCTTGAGAAGAGAATTGCAGTGACATTGTGTGAGTTGGAAAGAATATTCCCCCCCTCTTTCTTTACAGTGATGGTACATCTAGTCATGCATTTGGCTAGCGAAGCCAAAGTTACTGGCCCAGTTCATTACCGTTGGATGTATCCCATAGAGAGGTAACACATATAGTAACTTTGTCTATCTAATTAGTTGTTTTTCACACCAATTTCCCGTTGTTGATCTTGGGTTTTTCAATAGGTACTTGTCAAGACTTAAGTCTTACGTGCATAATAAAACTTATCCAGAAGGCTCCATTGCAGAAGAGTATATAGTAGAGGAATGCTTAGCATTCTGCTCACGCTATTTTAAATCCATTGAAACTGCATTCAATCGGCCTATAAGGAATGTTGAGGAATCCATGGGTGTGGTGGTGAGCATTACACTAGATTCAAATTCATGGATCCAAGCACATTGTTATGTGCTATTCAATTGTGAAGAAATCACCCCATTTCGCGAGTAAGTAATATGTCATTACGTATCCTTTCATGGCATTCAAGTACAATATTCTAACTTAACACTAACACGTTTGTCTACATAGTATACACATAACGGAGATCAAGGTTGATTTCCCTTCTCATGTAACCGATGATGTTATTCAAAAGCAGCACATGGAGAAATTCTGCAGCTGGTTTAGGAACTATGTAAGTAAAGCATATATATAAAACTTGGTTGTTTATAATAGGTGATGTCAATGTCTATATATAAAACTTGGTTGTAACACTTTAGATAGCATACTTATAATAAACGTCATTGTCTATATTAGGTGATGTCAATGGATTAATCTGAGAAGAAGAAACTCTCTGATAAAGTCATATGGCTTGCTCGATATCTAGATAATGAAGCAAAACAGTTCAAGCGTTATGTTATAAATGGTGTGAAGTTTCGCACCAAAGACTCTGAGGCAACTAGGAAAACTCAAAACAGTGGAGTTTGTGTTGTTACTGAAGGTGATGTTACTTATTATGGTGTACTAATCGATATTATTGAGTTGAACTACTCTAATAAGTATCGATATGTACTATTCAAATGTCAATGGGTTGACGTTATTAGTGGGAGAGGATGCAAACAAGATGAGTTTGGATTTCCCCTTGTCAATTTTTCACGATTGATACACATAGGTGGTCGATTGATTGATGAGCCGTATATATTAGCATCTCAAGCTTCACAAGTGTTTTACGTGGAAGATGTGAGACATAAAGATTGGGCGGTGGTGGTCAAAACTAAACCTAGGGAGGTGTTTGATGTTGGTATTAATGCTTTACATGATGATGATGATGATGAAGTGGGTACCTATCATGAGAATGTCCCTTATAATATAAGTCTTGAGAATGATCAGTGAGGATGAATTGCTTGAATAAGACTTTATCGATGATGAAGAGCTTAGCGATGATGTTTATGAGTCTAATGATGATGAGTTCGATGATGATGAGTCTAGTGATGATGAGTCTTAGAGTTTCAAAACCTCTCTCTGGTTAGTTTCTTCTCCTTAAAATTGTTTGAAATTATCTCCCATCTAATTGCTGAATTGGATAAGGCTTTTTGATATCTTGTAGTCATGTTAATAATTATACCTTCATTAATATCATTATTGACGGACAGAAGAACATACTCTTTTCTAAAAAATTTAAATTACCACCATTGTAGGACCTTTGTTGTTGGTAATGTAAGTTGTTCCTACATTGTTATATAGGACCGTTGTTGGCATGTCACTGGCATTATTTCTTAAGGTTTTTGAGCTTTTTGGTTAAGGTTTGTATGAAATTTATTGTATTTTTGCTATTTTTATGGTTGATTGCCTTCAAGTTTTCCATAAATTCCCTAGTTTGTTGTTCAGGTACCTAGGCTATATATTGTCCCTTCAAAACCCCACCCAGCAAATCTGAGCCGTCCACTTCCACTCCCAGCCCCGCCAGTGCTCTTGATCTCCCCCTCCTTCGCTGCCGTTGTGGCCGGTACTGTCTCGTTCGGGTTGCTCAAACCGACAAGAACCCCGGCAAGAAGTTAGTCACTAAAATGGGTGGTTTGAGTATTAAGAATTTAATACAGGAAGTTTGATTCCTCTTTAAATTCTTAATACTCAAACCACCCATTTGTTACTAAGGAACTTGTTGGTCCAATTTGTTACATGACTTGAAGTTAGTGATTTTTTTCTTCATTTTTTTAATTGAAGTACTTGTTTATATGTTCTTTTTATTTTGTTTAGTTCTTAGTTTTGGATGAAGCAGATAGAGTTCTGGATGTTGGATTTGAAGAGGAATTGAGGGTGGTCTTTAAGTGTTTGCCAAAAAATCGGCAAGATATGAGCATTTGGTCTGCCATCATAGTTGTCTCCACCTACAGGTACTATTTCCTTGAATAATACAGTCTGAATTTTTGAAACAGTTTTCTGATGTTTGTTGTAGTTTATTGTCTTTCCTACTTGCACTTGCACATATAATCATAGTTAACATTTGGTTGTTGTGAACCTTTCAATAGCAATTTATGCATATGCAATGAAAGTACTCTTTTTTTAATTTGTTTGATAAGTATAATTTGCCATTTTTTAATATGACCGTGTTTATAAAATAGTCTGCATGTATATGGTCCAAATCAATAAGACTTTTGAGTATGCATTCAAGTGATAACTAGGGTAGGGATTTTAGTTGCTGGTTTGCCTTTGTTGTTTGAAACTTCAAGCTTTGAAGTTTGAAGTCACCAACATGTTGTATTGATACCACTGATAGTGTGAGTTGAATTATGTATCATATATAATAAGCTTCTATATGATTTGGATTCTTAGGTCCAAGCTTTCTCATCAAATTTAGTTTGTTAGTGTTGCTGATATTGTTTGATATCAGCTGTGAGTTGCATCCATAGTCTTTCTAATGCAATGATGTGAACCATTTCCACTTGCCATACAAATAAAGCTACAAATAGAGCACCTTTTTATAAGATATCAACAACAATAGCTAAATCAACAATGCTTGTATTTGTGCATTCTGCACTAAATCAACTACTGTTAGTGGAGCCAACTGGTATGCAAGCTCCATTCATTTGACCTAGCAGCCTACTTCATTCATTTTTCTTCTCATTTTGTGCACAAAGATGATTATAGCAGTTCTGTCATTGAGGTATGGAATTCTTATCAAAATTTGTTTTTTGCATTTGGTTTTAGGACCGAAGAGCTGGACGCTCACAGCGTGATGGTACAAGGGATATGTTGACGGAGAAGCATGTCTTATAACTGGAACTTCTTAGGATTAAACTATTTGAGCAACTATTCAATTAATAACTAGACAATGTTATATGTAAATTGATAATATATTTTGATGTTAATATTATGTTAGTTTGGAGATATTTGTGGTGTTGTTAATTAGTTACATTTGTGGTATTGTGTTAATTAGTTACAGTTCTTTGTAACAGGTTTGTAAAAAAAATAGTGGTTTTAATACAGGCTGGCTGGGAAAAAATAAAAAAAAAAACTCTATAGCGGCGGTCAAAAAGTGCCGCTAAAGGCGCACATATTATGATTTAAATGATTCCCTATAGCGGCGTTTTCTCCCGCTGTTGAAATGTTTACATATATAGTGGCGTTTCTATCCACCGCTAAAATTTCAATGAGTTCATTTTAATTCATTCCCTATAGCGGCGCTTAATACCCGTCGCTACAAGTTGCCACAATAGCGGCGGGTTATATCCGCCGCTAAAAGTCAATAGACATGAATTCTGACAGCATATGGCGGTAGTTTTCTTCTCGCCGCAAAAAACCAAAAAGGCCACTAAAAGGTGAGTTTATAGCGGCGTTTTTTTTTACTGCCGCAATTGAACTATTGTGGCAGTGCATAGCAGGAGGGTGGAACCGCCGCAATAGCACCTGCCACAATAGGCCTTTAGCGGCGGTTTTGGCCCGCCGCAATAGCCCAGTTTTTTTGTAGTGGCACCATGTTACAGAATCCACAAACTCTTTTTTTTTACCGAGAATAAGAATAAGCCTAACTAGTACATGGTCCAATATCAAAGTTAAACTATCAATTTCTCTCAAAAGTTAAAATTGATGAGAAATGATGATTATGATTCATAATCTTTAAACTTTGTTTTAAAATTTTTTTATTTTAAGGGTGACATAATATTTAAACGTTAATTGGACTTCAAATGAGAGGTATGTTGTAACCCCATGTGAGAGGCCGCAACTTTGGTTTGGTGGTTCCTTTCTAGCCAAACTGACCTGAATTGGTGAGATCATGTTGGTGCCCCTCAAAATAGTAGTTCAAATAATTATATTTTCCCCTAGATTGAGGGTTTTACATCGATTTATCACTTATTTTATTTAAATGCAAAGAAAAAAGAAAAAGAAAAAGAAAAAGAAAAAAAGAACACCATATGAAAAGAGTCATTATTGTTGATACGATATGTTAAGTTATAGTTTTTACATAACATTTATGTTGGCTTTATTCTGTAACAAAAAATGTTGTAATTTCATTAATTTATTTCCTTGTATTTTGTGGGATTTAATTGTAATGGGTTTAGTCTTAAGTGGTGAAAATTTGATCAAGACAATTGAAGGTCACATGGGGAGCACATATCAGAAGCTGAAGAGTCAGTGTATCTCACGAGTAATCTCGCAACTTGGCAAACTCGCAAGATGACTCGCGAGTTGCACTGATAGCTGGGATTTTAAGTGTGACTCTTATACCCTTTACTCATACTATATGCATCCTCATTACTCACAAAATTGTAAGGAGGTTATTCAAAAAAAAAAAAAAAAAAAAAACCCTAGAGAGAGGGTTCTACAACACCCACCATTTTAAACAGAGCTACTCATCCTTAAGTGAGAATTCCTTAATAGTCTTTTCTCCTTCCATATTCCCATTGTCATACCTTGAGAGGAGATTTGTACCCAAACACAATACACACCCATTTAGAGTGTAGAGAGTGTTTTGGTGCTTGGGAAGCATTAGGTCTTTGCCAAAATAAGTCGGTGAGTCTTGGCGGTGCAATCGAGAGGTATTGCGGCCGTTATTGCGGGATCCGGGAAGTAAGTGAATACATGACTCAGTGAAGTCTGTTGGTAGCTAGAGTTTGGAGGGTTCAAGTACTTTGGGTAGATTAAGCTTGGAGGGTCTTTTTGGTATCCTTGTACTCCAACCTGTTCACTAGTGGATCATTTTGGCTTGGAGGGCTGCAGAGAGGTTTTTTCCGCCGAGTTTTTCAATTTTCCTCTTTGATAACACATTGCTGTGCTATTTTGGGTCGCTATCCTTTTCCCTACTGCCTTTTACATATTTTCCTTGCACCTATTTGTTCTTCCCTGCAATTGTGGAATACTTTGATTAATTAATTTGCTAATTATGTATATTTCGCATTAAGTGTGTTTAGATTAAAATTAATCAAACTGTAATTAAACTCGGGGGTTTAAACAAGCTCTAGTAGTTTTACACTATCATTTAGACTATTGAGTTTTCATGATAAACATCTTGTTAAATATAACTATATAAAATTACATGCCTTTAGTCCTAGATACAATTTAATAAAAAAAATTACATGGCTTTGATCCTAGTTACATTTTAAAAAGACAAAAATTACATAGGTAGGAACTAATCTAAAACCCTTGATTTTTAAGTTTGAAGGCTAAGTTATAAGGTGGGAAGGTGTTAAGCAACCAACTTACTCGATAAAAACCAATCTTCTGACTATGATGACCAATTGACATGTCACATCATCCAAACAATTAATATGTCATGAACAATCAAGAGCGTGTCATTTTTTATTAAAATAGATCGAAACAGAAATTGAAAAAAAAAAAAAAAAAAAAACAGTTGATTGAGTGCGATTAGTGATGATCTTAGGTCTAACATGTAATCATGATATGAAAGTTGAAATATAAACGTAGTGATTGTGTGTGATTGGTCTTGGTCTTAAATCTAGCATATGAGCATGAAACTAACATGCATACAAATCCAAAAAAAGGGGAGGGGGTGTTTTTTCTAGAATCTTAAAGGAGAGGCAATGAAAACCTAGTTGCACTCCGAGACATAGGAAGACTGAATGCATGATGATTTTTCTTTGCTTCCTTTAGAGTTTTAAGGGAGTGAAGTGCTTTGGAATTAGGTTTTCATCTCTATTTAGTGTGAAATGAAAAGGATCCAAGAGTGGGTTGGCATGATTACAAAGACTTATGATGTTATATTCAATTCTGTCTTGTTGAGTGATTAATTAATTCCATTAAATTAAATAGCCAACAAAATGTCCTAAGACAAAAGTAACCTAACCAAATTGGAAATAAGCATCTAATGATAAGCCTAAACAACAACAGTCCAGGGAATTGTTATGAAAAAGATACTGAAATGATATAGCATGACTGCATGTGTGCAAGGCCAGTTCAAGATAATTTGAGGCTTAAGGTGAAAATTTTAAAGAGTTCTTTTTATATCTAAATATCACTTAAATAATATTTAGTTTACTTTTTTTTAAATTTCAAATCTATTATTAATTCTTACTTATTAATATGAGTAATTCACCCAAAGTGAGCTAATGATACTTATTATATAGGTTTTACAAACTAGTTTTTAGATAATTACCCATTCATTAAAAGCTTAACAGACCTCTCTTTGACTTTTATCTAATTGCCTATTCATTGAAAGGTTATAAGTGGAAGGCTCGTGGTCTCTGGAGAATTTAAAGACTTCTGAACTCTCTCTCTGTTTCTCAGTCTCTAACTCAAGCTTCTCAGTCCGACTTGTCGTGGAGCTCGGTGGCGTCGAAGAAGATGAGGAGGTAGTAGGGTCTTGGGGTTTTTGTGGAGGTGAGGTAGTGAGAGACGGAGTGGTCGTCGAGGTGGATTATGCTAGTTTTGGATTGGGATTGGAGGGATTGGAGCTCTGAGACTCGGTCCGAGTCGGAGGAGCTGGTTGAGGTTGAGATGAGAAGAAGGGAAATGAGGAGAAGGAGGGGGAGAGAGTGAGTGGGAGACATGGTTGTGGGTTTTTTGGGGTTACAGAGGGAATGAGTTTGGTTTGTTTTTGTTTTGGATGATTTTTGTTGTGTGGCTTGATGATGGTGATTGGATCTTTGGATTTTTGAATGGGTATGTGAATTTCATTGATGGTAGCTTGGTTGAATGGGATGGTGGCTGGGTTGTTGTGTGGCTTGATGATGGTGGTTGGGTGGTTGGATGATGGTGGCTGTGTGGGTTGTCTTTGGGTCTGTGAGAGAGGTGAGAGTCTAAGGTGGAGGTTTGGGCAAGCAAAGATGGAAGAGGGAGGAAGCTTTTGTCTGAGGGCTGTGGGTCTTTCTTAATTCGGTCTCTGTTTCGGTATGTTTCCAAGCTCCACGCACAGCTCCGGCAAACTTCGGCAAACTCGGTGTGTGGTGTGGTGGAGGTTCGGGCAAGCTTCGGTCTGAGGGCTGTGGGTCTTCTTTCTCAATTCGGTCTCTGTTTGGACTCTTTGGAGAGGGATTTAAGTGAGTTTGAGACTGAGAAACAGAGAGAGAGAGAGTTAGAGACTTGAGTTAGAGACTGAGAAGAGTTCAGAGAGAGTGACAGACTTTGAGAGAGTTACCCCCTTTTCTTGCTTTCCTTAATTAATGAAGCCTACTGTTTCAGAAATTTTCTGCCAATGTAATTATGTAATAACCCTTTTTGGGCTTTTATTTGTCGATAAGACTTCATTAAACAGACACAAGAGATTAGTAGATTACCATCTATTGCGCAAACACCATTAGAGAGAGTTCAGAGAGAGTGAGGGACTTTGAGAGAGTTCAGAGAGAGTGACAGAGAGATGTTCAGAAAGAGTGAGGGAGTGAATAGAATGAGAGAGAAAAAAAAATATTAAAAGGAATGACGTGGCAGCCTCCTATTGGCTGGCGTAAAACACTGGTTTTACGCCAGCTCCTGATACAATGTTTTCTCTTAAGAAATCTTAGGCAACTGAAATTGGGTATATATAACCATTTCAGGAATGGCCTCCTTAATTGCACTTCCTTTCTAATGGCATCCCCTATGTTGCATAGATTTGTGCTCAAGGTAACTCTTATAAATTTAGAGTTGTGGGATTTATTGTGTAGACATTTTATTATCTACATTTTCAGTTAAGTTGTATATTCTATTAACTTAGTATGCATATGTATTCTTCTCAAAAAAAGACGAAGAAGAAAGTATGCATATGTATTATGTCACCAAAGGTTTGCCTTGCTATCAAGTATCAACTGTAGATAACTCACACGTGATGTTTTATTGTTGTTTTAATTGTTTTGAAAAATATACACACACAAAAAAAAAAAAAAAATCATTATGAAATTATTTTTATTAAACTCCTTTTGTTGTTCACTTGTACAATCCTTACCATGTCATTTTTATTATGTGTTTTTGGCTGTCTATATAGAGGTTAGTGGCTTGGTTTAAGTCACACTTAGTGTAACATTTAACATTGTAATATCACTAACATTTAAATGAATATGTTTATTTACAAATTCATCATTTTTTTAGTAACAAATCGATAGTTAAATAATATTTATTTGATTAAATCATCCATGCTTGCAATATCAAAGTAATTAGAGTTAACTAACTATAAAATTATGTTGAATCAAAAAAAAAAAAAAAAAAAAAAAAACTATAAAATTATGCTTAGAACATATGAAGAGCATTGTAACTCAATTAGTACATTCTGGTGTTTCCAACGGTGATGTCCAAGGTTTAAATCTCTCCTCCCCAAATTTTCAAAAAAAAAAAAAAAAAAAACCATAAAACATGTGTTTATGGTTTAGATAATAGATAAAAAGATGATTAACATGACATGCATAACATTGATAAACAAATACATTCTATGTAACTTCGTTCTAACACTACAAAACACGTGGGTCTTAGGCCGCGTTTTTTTAAGCCGCGTTTGCAAAAATGCGGCTAAAGACTGGCTAAAGCCGCGTTTTTAAAAAACGTGACTTAAAGAAACAACAAAGGCCGCGTTTTAACCATTTATATATATATATATATATAGGTGTGTGTGTTTAAGTGTGCTCCACCCTTATCATGTATTGTGAACCATGTCTTGTGGAAGAACAACTATCTAATTCAAGGTGTAAAATTTTTGAGGCTCTCACTCAACGGTTTTATTGTGTGAGATTTTTTACATTCCTTTTTCGAAAGCAAGTATCATGTTTTAATGTTTTTTGAAAACTTTAACAGTACACAAAGAACTTGCAAGTTGTGGATCGTTCTCTCTTAAGATTTTTTTTAGTGACCCAGTGACCATTGCAAATAAGATCATTCCATTCTTTATTGGACAGCATTCAATGTATAGGATAAAAATGATAAGCCTATTTGAAGTGTTGTTTTGTTTTTAGTTTTTTGTAACTTTTGTTTGGTTGAATGTGGTATAGTTTCTAGCTCATAGAGTAGGTAAGCTACCCTTGTTAATATTAATAGCAGTATGCTTATGTTTTCCTTCTGTTGTAATGATATTTTGAAGTTCATTTGCAAATAAAACCGATTACAAGACTTATGGAACCTACAATGGTCTCAGTTGTCATTGCATGGGTGATGAAGTACTTATATTCAACAAATATATATGGAAATATAATAAAGATATTGGCTGTTTTATTGACATGCAGCTTGCCTTGTATGTAATCAACAATTATTCATACGAAAAAGCTAAGTCTGGGAAAAATATTTTCTGAATGTACAAAGAATTTAACAGCTATAAATAGTGCGAAAGAAATAGGAACAAGATTAGCCCCAGGGGTGGAATTGGAGAAATTATAAGATCCACATGGTGGACAAGTGATGTGGTCCACCATTCCACTAAAAAACTTCCACCTGTTTAAAATTGTTAGTTAGAAATTTTTTTTAAATAGAAATTAATTACTGAAGCAATTTTAAACAGATGGAAGTTTTTTAGTGGAATGGTGGACAAGTGGCGTGGTCCATCAGAGGACTCTATAATTTCTCGTGGAATTGGTGATACTATAAGAGATCGTTTATTTCGTTTAAATATGGTAAACATTACAAGATTGGATTAATAAGCCAAACTCAAGGTAAACATTAAGTCATGATAACTTTATAGGATAAAGTAAGTTGTATTACAAAAACATGCACTATCTAAATACTTATTAACATGGAATATGAGCTTAAAGGAAATCAAATTTCAATAAGAGCCTAATTAGCGTAGCAATAATAAGCTAAAAATTGAGAACATAAAAATAAAGACAATTATTATTTAGAAAATCATGTTGGAAAATCACATTTAAGACAATAGGAAAACTAGCTCAAAGGAAAAAACCTAAATTCAATTATGCAACAACAAATCTATATAACTTCATGTAGGGTTTGGTTAACAGATACCCTTAAAACATTTGTTAAAACACCATTTTAAGAAAGTTTAGATACTACTTTTTTGAAAAACAGAAAAAACTATTAAAAAAATTCAGTTAGGTACGATTAACAAAATCATTAATGTAGGGTACAATTAATGGGTGCCCTTTGGGCATTTGTTAAAGAACTATTTTAGAAAAGTTTTGAAACTATTTTTATGGAAAAAAAAAAAAAAAAGGTTATAAAAAAAGGGGACACAAATTTGGATGTAGCCTAAGGTTACAACTTCCTTTAAAAATATTAACATTGCTATATATTTTGAAAATCAAATTGTTGGATTGCATGTTATATTATGCTCCTAACACACATATCAAATTTTGTGCCAATCAGATGTTATTTACTATTCGATCAATAAAGTTATTTTTTTTATACATAATTTTAGATTACAAAAACTTGTATTTTAAATAATTGATTGATAATATAACTATTGACATTTGATTATCTAAAAATATTGTAAGCATGGAGGATATAAGAAGAAAATATAATCTAATGGTGGATTTTTCAAAATTCATACCTAATAAAAAGATATTGAATAAAGTTATAATTTTAATCTCCAACCAAATTTGACGCCAGACTTAGTCTTTAAAAAAAAAATCATAAGTGAGGTCTGATATTACTGGCTTTCCAATGAGACTGTTTCTGAATTCAGCCACAAAAAGTGTGCATTAGGCCTTGTATCAGAATAGAGTTTGGACTCGAAATTTAGCCCATATTTTTACGTAGTGGGCAGAAATGCAGAAACTGAATTGGATTTGCACCGAATTAACGTTTGTCCACATTCAGATTTGCTTCACATAGCCACCGGAGCAAATGTAATTCGATAAATTTATAAATATCAGTCAAAAGAAATATATATCTAAGTAATTTTACTAAAATTTATGAATTTTTTTTTACTGAAAAGGGCTGATGCCTTTTTTTTTTTTTTTTTTAACTAAAATATAAAGGATCAAAGTGCTGATGCCTATTTTTTGACAAAAGGGCCCAATGGCAGATGGAGCCTGACAATATGAAAAAGGTGGATAAAGAAAGCAATAAAGTAAAACCATTAGGCCAGAATGATAGGAATAATGGTTCACAAGCTCACAAAATAATAAGTGGCTTCAAAGAAAGCAAATGGGCCAAAGAAGCCTCCAAGAATGAAGTGGTAAGCCCATGAGAATTGTAAGAAATGGAAAAAAAAGCAAAAATGGGCTAGAGGAGTCCAAAGAAAGGAATTAGTAAATGAGATTGGTTCGGAAGCTAATAAACTCAAAGGCAAAGGACGTGGTAATTGGGTCAGGGAAGCCCAAAGGATTTAGCAAAAGCCTATGGGAATGAAAGAGGTAGGAAAGAATGAAATGGGCCAAGGATGCTTAAAGAATGAAACTGGGCGAGGATGCCCAAAGAATGAAATTGGTTGAGGAGGCTCGAGGTGTTGAATGGATTGGCCTAGCAGGAATGCTGGGCAATAAAGACTAAAAGAAGGAATAATATGAGAAATTGGTATGACAGACACTTCAGCCCGCAAGCCTAGAAGTAATGACAAGACAAAAAATGGGTGAATGATATCACAGCAGGAACAATGTAGTGGCGTGGTAGGAGCACCAGCCAACCCACAGACAAAAGATAAAAAGAGAACATGGGCCAAACTAAAGAAGAGAAAGCCCACACCCAAGCAATGCCTAGCCCGAAGAAGAAATGGGACGCAGAGAATGAAAACCCAAAAACTCATTCACGCCGCAAGAGTTAAACAAACACTAGAGCATGTAGCAGAATCATACAAACTTGGAGGCAATGGCAAACACATGAGAGCCAGAAAGCAATGGATGGACTCATATGGAAGTGGAGCATGCACACAAGGCTCAAGCACCACCTACCTGTACCCAACCAATACAGGGGAGGTGGGCCATGGGTCAGAGGTAAGACAGGGTGTGGTCTGGCGGTTGGGAGAAAGGGGGAGCCTATTTTGGGGTTCCCGCTCAAGCTCTTTTGGGGGAAATGTCTTGTTGGGATAATATCTCATCCAAAAGAGGTAAACATGAGCTGGAATCACTAGGTGCATGCTATAGAGGTTGGTAAGGGAAAAGTTTAACCCTTATCCGGATGAGAGTATCAAGGGGAAGTACAAAAATAAAACAAAACCACTTTTGTCTAGGAATGAGGCATGACACGGCCAACACAGTGTAGTGGTGGTGGCTAGGCAATCGACAGACTAGTAGGCAGTCCTAGAAGGACACCCATAACAGGCCAAAAGTGGTTAAGGGGTAAAAATGGTAAATCCTGTCATGGCAGGCAGTATAAAAGGCCATAGACGTGCACAGTAAAGGGGATGAAAAAAAAGGGGAAGAAGGAAAAGGAAGAAAACAGAGAAAACGAGTAAGAGGAAGAAAGAACACAGAAAACCAAGAGTAATGAAGAAAAACATGAGTGATAGGAGTAAAAGCATGCATCAATAGGCTACCCACTTCTCTCCCTCTCAATAGCCCACTCTCTAATGAGTCAAGAATCTGAGATTAAGCCATTTAGGTCCATTTTCCAAAGTGAGTAACTTTTACAATAGGATTCCTCTCTGAGGTTACCCACATTGGAAATTGGTTCCATTTTTGGACTTAAATTTGCTAAAGAGCCAAACCCATTCCTTTAGGAGATTAATCTTCTTTCCTTTGCCATGGTTGATTAATGACTAACCTAACATCTTACTCTTAATCTATTTCTGCCGTAATCACGTTGTGATATTTTATTTTTCTTTCATGGAACTATTCATATATTATTGTTGTTGGCAAAAAATATTTTAGTTTAAGTGTTTTAGATATCATGTTGTATTGTGTTTTTTTGCTATAACACTTGTATCAATTTTTCCTGCTGTGAGCACGCAAATACGCTCAAGATTCCTGCCAGGACATGTCAACACAATAAGAAGGGCCTAACTTGTGCACAAGCTGGCCTAAGGTGTGTCTTAGTCAGGCCAGTCCTAACTCTCCTACTCTAGAATCACAGGGTTGTGGTACAACATGAGCAACTTAGCCCAATACGCAAAAAGGCCCACCCCACAAAGTATGAAATACACTTAAAAGCCCCCCCTAAAAAAAAAGTTTAGCTACAAAATTAGTTAGTCTAAGGCTACAACCTTACTCAATATCATTAAAACTACTACACATTTTGAAAATTTAATCATTGGATTGCATGTTCTTTATGCTCTTAATACATATGTCAAATTTTGTGCCAGTCGAATATTATTTACTATATGATTTATAAGTTTATATTTTATGCATAATTTTAAACTACAAAAACCTGCAATTTAAAAAATTTATTGATGATATGGTTATTGATCTTTAATTTTCTAGAAATTTTGCAAGCATGAATGATATAAGAAGAAAATGTAATCTAATGGTGGATTTGTTAAAATTCACCTCCAATAAAATAATATTGAATAAGATTGTAGGTTATAACCAATTTTGTAGTTAAACTTTATTCTAAAAAAAATTGAGACAATATACCTATGAAAACAATTATATAAGAGCATTCTCATCAAAGAATGCAAAAATGCTAAATCTTAAATTTAAGCATCTGAAACCCAAAAAACCCACTCCATCAAAACTTGCATATGCTCAAAAATTTGTCATCTTGCTACAGTGCACTCTCAAAAATGAGAGTGCACTGTAGCAAGATTGTATAATATTTTATTGATTTCTAATTCTCTCTCTCCTCAGACACGGCTCACTTACTCAGACCCTTCCTCTCGTTTTATGGTTCTCCCTCACAACCCAGGCATTATCTCTCTTCCCTTTTCATCAAGCTGCCTCCATTCTGAAACTCATCTGCTCTCTGTTAAGCTTTAAGGGTTTGTGGTCGGCAATTGTGGTCATGATTTGGTGGGTTTCATGGGTCTGATTTGGTGGGTATCGGTGGTGCTCAGCGACGGTTTTGATGGGGTTGAGATCAGGATGGTGGGTTTTGGCTGGGGTTGAGATTGGGGTGGTGGGTTTTGGTTGGGGTTGAGAACGAGGTGGGTGGGTGGTGGTGGGTTTTGGTTGGGGTTGAGATCGGGGTGGTGGGTGGTGGGTGGTTGGGTGGTGGGTTTTGTGGTGGCTGTTGGTATTGGGGTGAGGCTAGGCTACGGTGGTGGGCTTCAGATTTACAGGTTGTGGGTGGCATTGATGGTGGTTTTGGGTGATTAATTTATTTTGGATGTGGTGGGTTGCAATTTGTTGTGATTGTGGTGGTTGGGGGTGTGACTGTGGCTGTGACAATGGTTGATCGTGACTGAGGTGTGGTTGCTGTGACTGAGGCGGTACTAGTTGTGGCAGTCGTGGGTCTCTGGGTTGTTTTTGTTTTTGTTTTTGTTTTTTTGGTTGATGGTGGTATGAGGATGTGGATTTGGGTGGTGAAGAGGTTGTGGGTTTGGGTTTGTGATTTTAGTGGTTGGGGATTGTGGTGGCTGCCAGCTGGTGGTTTTTTTTATAATTTTTTTATGGTGGTGGTGGCTGGCAGTGGCTAGCCGTGGGTGTGGCTGTGACTGGGGTTGCTTGGACTGAGAAGAAAGTGGTGGAAAGAGAGAGACACAGTGGTAAAATAAAAATAATATTATTTAAATAAAGTTGTAAAAAAAATAGAATGTTTGATGTTGGGTGGATTGTAAAGTGGTAGTTAAAATTGATAAAGTAGGATTTTGAGATGGTAAATGCTAAAATATTTGCATTCTTTGATGAGAAAGCTCTAAAGGAGAAATTATAAGGTCTACATGGTGGACAAGTGATGTGATCCACCATTCCACTAAAAAACTTCCACCTATTTTAAATTGTTGGTTAGAAAATTTTTTTAAACAGAAATTAATTACTGACTCAGCAATTTTAAACAAGTAGAAGTTTTTTAATGGAATGGTGGACAAATGATGTGGTCCATTAGAGAACTCTATAATTTCTCTCTCTAAAGGCAGATGGTTTTCAAAAGCCACTCCCCACCCACCCAAAATAAATACTCAGCCAATGAAGCCCATGGTTCAGTTTTACAAAATATTAATATTATTAGAATAAAATTCCTCCCATTTGAAAGCCACTGACAATTCAGTTGACTCTCTTATTAGATTGGATGAGGGTATTTTTTTTTTTTTTTTTTTATGTGGATTATTTATTTATTTATTTATTTTTTTGGAGAGGAATTTTTTATGTGGGTTTGGAACACTCAATTAACTCGTAGGATTCTCACTATGAGGGTGTTTTTAATATGGCTATGGAACATGGGCTTTAAGGCTGTAGCATATATATATATATATATATATTTTTTTTGCTGAGAAGGCTGAAACATTTTTTTTTTGTTTTTTTGTTTTTTTGAAATGAGGCTGAAGCATCTTTAAACATTAAACTTTGGCAAGAATGCATGTTCATACTTTAAAGTAAGTATGAACATGCCAATAAATTGTGCAAAAAGAAAATGCCGAATAAACCCAATGGTTTTATACTTTTATTCTATCCATTTCTTCAATCAAAGAGTTCTTTATCAACGCGTAGAAGCGTGGAAACTAAAACATTATAAAGTTTCACAAGGTCTTCTTGACTCTATTGCTTTCCTATCATTTTAATTCAAAACTTTGAGCCATGAAAGCTCAAATATTGACAAGTCCATTTGTAGCCAAATGGGAATGAAATGAGCAAAAAACCCACACAGTTTTTTAAATCTTTTATTAAGCAATTCAACGTGTTTAGCTAAGGTAGATATGACCATTTTATTTTGTAAAGTTTGAATAACATTATTTATTTCTATGCAGCTGTCATTATCTATCTGTCATTGTTTTTATAAAATATTTAAACTGAATGATAAAACTCAATCCATGTGTATCGTATTAATTATTGACCCAAAGAATTGCACTCATCCATACATATATAAATAATACACTATGTGTCTACTTAACCAATTAAATACTTGAAGAATCATTAACTTTACTAATTTTTTAATTACTAACTTTATATGTTATTATAGCATGATAACTATACACACATACAATAAACCCTCCATATTTCCATATTTTTAAAAGTCAATTAAACTAATATTTTATACCTATAATGCTTTTTTATCAAGTCGTTGAACCCCCTGAACAGGGGCGTAGCCAGGAATTTCCACATGGGGGGGCCAGATTATACATTCATATGTTAGCCGTTATTTTATAAATATATTATATATATAATTATCAAATTAAAAAAATATAATATTTCTAAACTCAAATGAATATATAAAAATTATTTATTTTGCTATAAAGATGTACAAAATATTTTAATGAAGAATTTAGCATCTCCCATCAAAGTTATGCTTGAAAATGATATTTCATCGAATAAAATCATCCATTATCATGCATCTCCTTAATCTTTAATAAAATGGTTAAAAAATTAATCTAGAAAAAAAATTATCTTTAGTCTTAATATATGGCTTTCACTTCCTATATTTAACTATTCCTTTAAGCACAATAAATTAAAAAAAAAAAAAAACTTTAGTCTTCTTTTTTTTTTTTTTTTTTTTTTGAGAAAGATTATCTCTAGTCTTAATCAACCATAACAAACAATTGAAAATTTAAGCAGATAAAATATATATTTTTAATACTATGTATAGCATACGTATTGATAAAAACCATTATACATAACTTGAGAAGATTCTACTGTAAAAGGGAAATTTTAGAAAAATATATATCTTCTCTTTGCAACAAACCCAAATTATCTTCTATAAACAAATCACTATTGGAACAACTTATTTGGCACCAAAATTCAATCCAAAAGAAAACAAATCAATTTTGAAAAAAAAAATGATATATGATGATGATGAGAGAAAATTATATCTAATTTAAAAGAAAAAAAATTACGATGATGATGAAGAGAAGTAAAGGGTGAAGTTTAAAGATTAAAAGGAAGAAGAAGAACAAAAAAAAAAAACTCACTAAAGCCCAGTACACGTTTTCAGTGAGTTTCTTTTCTTTGCCCCTCATGATCATGGGTTTTCAGTGGACTTTTAGTGTGTTGCTGCATGGGCTATAAAGAAGAAAAACAAAAAAAAGTTTTTTTTTTTTTTTTTGAGAAACAAAAAAAAAAAAGAAAAAAAAAAGTTTGGTGTTGCATAGTGCACGTTTTCACACTTGCACACATAAGTTAGACAAAAGTTAAAAAGTAAGAAATCAAAGTGACATTTAGGTGGGATTTAAATTATTTAAATGTAAAGTCCATACTTTGGGGGGGCCACCCAATATATTTTGGAGGGGCCAACTATTAAGTTTTAAGACCCCAACTAATATTTTCGACCATATTATAGAAATATTTTGAGCTGGGGGGAGGGGGGGGGGGGGGGGGGTATCATGGCCCCTCCACCCAACAACGTGCCTCTGCCCCTGCCCCAGAAGCATGAGTAATGCTGATACAAATTTTTTTATCAAATATTTAGGTACAAGTGGTGCACGCATAATATTTCAACCACAAATTGGTGTTCGACATCCCAAATTCACAAAAGTCAAATTTTGAAGATAGAATAGTCAGTTATTGCCATTTCTTACATAATTTGCACGCCATTAGCTAGCCAAATGCGCTGTTAAATGTTATGGTTCATTCTTAACAAAAATGGTTATTTGAAAAAAGATGTTTAACTTGTTAGGGCAATTAATGTAGCCTCCAAACACAAAAAAAAGAAGAAGAGAAAAGTTAACCAAGGTTTAGGAACCATTTTTTAAAACATTTTAGTGAGAGAATGATAAAACAATAAATATTATTAATAGTTTTCTATATTTCTTGTGAAAGTGGTGTCAAAATTTTTCTATTATATTTTATTAACAATTGTCCTAAATGCATCTATTAATATGACCCAAAAAAAAATAGTAGTAGTCGGGGTCGGGGTCGGCCCTAGACTTACGCCATTGTCTAGGGCCTCCTACTAGAGAAAGGCTCCCGAATTTTGGGGCAATGATATATTTAAAAAAAATTAGGAGAGAGAGAGAGAGAGAGAGAGAGAGAGAGAGAGGCATTTTACTTAACCAAACTCATTATATAAGCCAATACTGAATATTGAGACTCAAATTGCCTTTTGCTGCAAACTTTTCTGCTCATCTCTATCTGATAATATGGATGGGAAGAACAAGGAGGCATTAAAGGAGGTTGAGAGACTTATGCAAAGGCTGATGAAGTACAAGAGAACATTTTGAAAGAGATCTTAACTCAAAATAGTGCAACTGAGTATCTTATTAAGTATATGAAAGGATCAAAAAATATGTTGGAGTTCAAGCAAAGTGTCCCTGTGGTTACTTACAAGGCTATTCGCCCTTACATCCAAAGAATTGCTAATGGTGAAGATTCCTCTCTCATTACTAGCCACCCTATAACTGAAATGATAATGAGGTCTTACCCTCTCTCTCATGAATTCCTCATTTTTTGTGGGTTTTCAATAGTATTTTGTTTTGTGAAGTAATTAATTTGTGTCATGGTACTTGCAGTACAGGGACTTCAGAAGGAAAGCCAAAGTTGATGGCCTCAATCGAAGAAGATCTTGATAGAATCATGTTTTTCGTTAGCCTCGTCACGCCAATCATGAATCAGTTAGATAATTCCATCTCCATTTTTCACGGGGTCTCAATACATTTTTGGGGCTAAGCCCAAAAATTTTAGTAGATTTTTAATGTTTAAATATACTTATTCAATTTTTTATATTTCTTTTGGTTAATAACCCTTTTTTCTTGCCTTTTGAGATATAAAAATTGCTAATATAATTTTTGTTTGGGTCATGTTAACCGATGCCTGTAAGGTAATTGTTAATAAACTATAATAGAAAAGTTTTGACATCACTTTCATAGGAAATATAAAAAGCTATCAACAACATTTATTGTTTTATTATTCTTCTAATAAAATGTTTCTAAAAATACTTCTTAAACCAATGCCTTAAGGGCATTGTTTAACATTTCCTTTTTTGTTTTTATGTTTTTATTAATGTTTCTTTTAAAAGTTGTTAAGAAAATTGACTTTCACTTACTATTTAACTTGTAACCCGTGCTTGCACATAGACATGTTCAATTGTAATGGTACTATTGATGTTATACATATATCCACTTCATATTCATGTAGACAACATAACATTTTATAGAATAAAAATAAGAGATGAAAAAATGAAAAAATACCTTAGAATTTTGCCAAGTAGTAATGAAATTGAAACGTAGATCTAACTTTGGATTTGAAGCATGCACAACTATTAGGCGAAGATATAAAGTTAAAAGTAGACTAGCATCAGTTAGAAGTATATAATGACATTTGGGTTATTCTTTAAAGAACTATTACACCAGTTCGTTTTCTTATGTAAAACATATATAAACAATGAATGGAATACAAATAGATATCTATGAATAATAAATGGTACTCACATTTTTGTAGGGTGCTCATCTCCAGAACAGTTGAGTAATAAGTATTGTATTAAGATTGAAGCAATGACATTATTGTGGTTCACCAAAATTTTTAAAGTTCAATTGGACACTTAACAGTTAGCACAAAATTAAACTCCAATTAAAATCCAGTTAGGTTTTTTCTAAGTTTTGACTTTAAATCATTACAATCATAAAACCATAATCACAAGCTTTCATTGAATAAGATTTCATAACAAGTTATTAGTTATAACCCGCACAACTAATTAAGGTCAGGTTAGCTATACAAGAATACATCTTGTTTCTAATTAAGCATGTGTGACATTCTAATTCCAGGTATGTCTCTGGTGTTGACGAGGGCAAGGGCATGTACTTCTACTTTGTCATGAAAGAAATATCCACTCCTTGTGGTTTACCAGCTAGGACTGTGATCTCCAGGCTCTTAAAGAGCAAACACTTCTGATAAGGGTAATTCTAAAAGTTTGATAAACTCGTTCACATAAGGCAAAGCCGACGGTCCTAATGAACCCGTCGGCGTTACTTGTGCATTCATAGACATAAACGACGATATCATAAAGCCGACGGTTCCACCTCGAGGTCGACGGCTTTGCCTTGAGATCAACGACACCTGAATGAGACAACCAGAATGCATAGATAGGATAAGAAGCTGATGGAAGGAAGTTGAAGGAGATAAGTAAACCTTTGGCAGGTCTGACATGGCCTTGCTTGGCCTTCACGCATAAGTATATAAGGAAACATCTTGTGCCCCACGGTTAACCCTAATCAAGGGGATTCCTACAAGGAAAGGATCTCGCAAGATACGCGTATTAATGAAGATCTTTCCTACAAGGAAAGGCCCTCTATGCCAAGGAAATGGATGTCAACCTTATGCTATTATAAAAACCCCAAAACCTTCACAAACCAAGGTACGCATAACTTACCCTAGCTCTGGCACTCTAGAATTGTGAAGAAAATTCTCTAACTTAACCTTCGGAGGGTCTTTGGCCAGTACCACACTGGTACTCTCTTGAGGTCTTCTTTTTCTGTGTTGTGCAGGTGTTGTCTTGAGCACGTGAGGACTGTGTGACTTACTGACGATTTTTGGTATCATCAGTTGGCGCCGTCTGTGGGAAGCTCGTTTGTAAGCCATATTACCGCTTCCCAGACAAAGAGTTGCATGGGGCTTACTCGCTCGATGGCGACCACCAACAATAATCAAGGTGACGAACCATGTACCACCGCCTTCGAAAGATAGGTTTAGACTCTCGCTATGGCCGTAGAATGCCTCACCAAGCAAGACCATGACCTAGAAGAGCAATTGCGCCAAAAGAACGCTGAGAGAAGGGACCAAAAAGGGCCAGAGGGTAGCAACGCCCTAAGCAAATAAGAGCGACCGGACACAAGCCATCTATCCGTTGCAGATACGGCTCTACCACACATGGTTGTGGAAATGCAGATGATGAAGGAACGGATGGACTTCATGATGAATGCCCTAAGAGGACGAGTGTCTAGCGACCTCGATGAGTTGGTCCATCGAACTGATTCACCATTCACAACATCCGTCATTTCGTTCCCCCTTCCAATGAAGTTCTGCATGCTACAGGTAGAGGCCTACAACGGATCTAAGGATCCCTAGATCACCTGGAGTCTTTCAAGACACTAATGCACCTGTAAGGAGTGGCGAACAAGATCATATGCAGGGCCTTCCCTACTACGCTGAAGGGCCCTACAAGGGTTTGGTTCAGCAGTTTGACGCTCAACTCCATTAGTACCTTTAAGGAGTTGAGCGCCCAGTTTGCCTCGCATTTTATTAGGGGACACAGGTATAAGAAGTCCACTGCATGTCTGATGAACATTAAGCAACGGGAGGATGAGACATCGAGGTCTTACATAACCCACTTTAACAAAGAGGCCCTCTCGATCGATGAAGTTGATGACAAGATACTCGTGGCTGCATTCACGAATGGGTTACGAAAGGGTAAGTTTCTGTTTCCTTTATACAAGAACGACCCAAAAACCATGTCAGATGTACTTTACAGGACTACTAAGTACATGAACACAGAAGACGCATTGCTGACTTGAGAAGAGAAGCCCAAGAAGAGAGAAAGACAAGAGGACGTATGGCAGGATATGGGGCAGAAGATGGCTAGGACTGAAGAACGATGGGAGGGCAGGCACTCCAAACCCCCCACTGGGAGATTCTTAAGCTTCACCCCATTAACTGCCCCGATCAACCAAGTCCTAATGCAGATCAGGTACGAATGCCCTGACATTTCCTGACAAGCTGAAGGGGGACCCCAATAAGAGATTTTGAGACAAGTACTGCTGCTTTCACCATGATCATGGTCATGACACGTCTAATTGCTACGACTTGAAACAACAGATAGAATCTCCTATCAGGCAAGGAAAGTTGCAAAGGTTCGTCAACAAGGAGAGGACGGACCCACCATGTCAGATGTACTTTATAGGGCTACTAAGTACATGAACACAGAAGACGCACTGTTGGCCCGAGAAGAGAAGCCCAAGAAAAAGGAAAGACAAGAGGACGCACGGCAAGATAGGGGGCGGAAGATGGCTAGGACCGAAGAACGACGGGAGGACAGACTCTCCAAACCCCCCACCGGGAGATTCTTAAGCTTCACCTCGTTGACTGCCCTG
The DNA here is from genome assembly GCA_028535165.1 of Quercus tomentella. NCBI lineage: Eukaryota > Viridiplantae > Streptophyta > Magnoliopsida > Fagales > Fagaceae > Quercus > Quercus tomentella. Next base: position 52,336,356 of record JAPQVY010000089.1, on the reverse strand, counting down.
ATCGACCAAGTCTTAATGCAGATCAAGGATGAAGGAGCCCTGGCATTTCCTGACAAGCTGAAAGGGGACCCCAATAAGAGGTCTAGAGGCAAGTACTGCCGCTTTCACCGTGATCACGGTTATGACACGTCTGACTGCTATGACTTGAAATAACAGATAGAAGCTCCTATTAGGCAAGGAAAGCCGCAAAGGTTCGTCAGTAAGGAGAAGACGGACCCACCACAAGAGCAGGTTGCCTGAAGGGAAAACAAACGTCCTAGGCCTCCCTAGGAGAAATAAGGATGATCATAGGGGGAACCACAACTTCTAGTTCGTCTAGAAAGGCACGCAAAACCTACCTACGGATGGTGCAGAATGTCTAGCTAATGGGCTTCGTCCCAAAGATGCCACAGATCGATAACCCTGTTATTGGGTTCACGGAGGAAGATGCTCGATGTCTCCACCACCCACATGACGATGTGATTGTGGTTAGCATACAGATAGGGGACTACAACATTCATCGTGTCTTAGTGGACAACGGGAGTTCTGCTAACATCCTCTATTACCCGGTGTTCTAGCAGATAAGAATTGAGAAAGAATGACTGGTTCCGACCAACGCCTTGCTCGTGGGGTTTGGAGGAACAAGAGTCTACCCTCTCGGCGCGGTCACATTGCCCATAACAGTTGGTGATTACCTTTAGCAGATTACTAAGGATGTTACATTCCTTGTTGTCAACTACTTATCTACCTACAATGCCATCCTAGGTCGACCTACCTTCAACTCATGGAAGGTCGTAACTTTGACCTACCATCTGATGATCAAATTCCCCACCGAGTACAGAGTAGGAGAGGTACGCGGGGACCAAATGGTAGCATGCGAGTGCTACATAGCGATGCTAGAAATGGACGACCAATTACAGACCATGAGCATAGAAGAACAGCGGACGGTTGTAGAGCCCATTGAAGGGTTGGAAGAGATACTCCTTAATGACTCAAAACCTGAATGAATGACTAGAATCGACACTCTCGCTAGTCCGCCAATCCGTCAGGCGCTCACCACGTTTCCAAAGGAAAACCAAGACGTTTTTGCTTGGAGCCATGAAGACATGCCCGGGATCGATCCTTCAGTCATGGTGCACAGGTTGAATGTGTCATCCAGTTTTCCCCCTGTTCGGCAAAAGAAGCGAGTATTCGCCCAAGAGCGAGACTGAGCCATAGCGGAAAAAGTGTCCAAGTCTACGTCAACGACATGCTAGTGAAAAGCCAAAGGGAGGATGACCATTTGGACGATCTCAAGGAGACCTTCGACACCCTCTGCTCTTACAAAATGAAACTCAATCCAAGCAAGTGTGCATTCGGGGTAACGGCTAGAAAGTTCCTGGGGTTTATGGTGTCTCAGAGAGGTATCAAGGTCAACCCCGACAAGATCAGGGCCATAATAGAGATGGCACCACCAAGGAACGTGAAAGAAGTACAAAGCCTTAATGGCAAGGTAGTTGTGCTAAATAGGTTCGTGTCAAGGGCAATGGACAAGTGCCTACCTTTCTTCCGCACGCTGAAGAAATCTTTTGAGTGGATGACCAAGTGTCAACAAGCATTCGAGGATCTGAAGGCCTACCTCTCTTTTCCACCGTTGCTAAGTCCCTCCAAACTAGGGGAAAAGTTGTTCCTCTACTTGGCTGTATCCCTAGCTGTTGTTAGTGTGGCCTTGGTCAGAGAAGAAGATAGGGTACAGAAGCCCATGTACTACACTAGCCGGGCACTCTGTGGTGCAGAGGAGAGGTACCCACTGATGGAGAAGCTCGCCTTCGCCTTGGTTATAGTAACTAGTAAGCTCAAGCCATACTTCTAGGCCGACATGGTGGTCGTCCTGACTGACAAGCCCCTACGACGAGCAACGAGCAATCTTGAAGCTGTCGAGCGGATGGCACTATGGGCAATAGAGTTAAGCGAATTTGACGTGCAGTACCACCCGTGTACTGCCATAAAGGGACAGGTGGTCACTAACTTCATTGTGGAGTTCATTAACGTGGAAGGCCAAGGGGCAGAAAAGTATCCTCAGTGGAGTATCCACACGGATGGATCATTCAACAAACAGGCTGGCGGAGCAGGTATTGTACTTCATTCTCTAGAAGGGGACGAGATTGAATGCATGGTTCGTCTCGACTTCCCTACGACCAACAATGAAGCGGAGTATGAAGCCCTAATGGCAAGATTAGATCTCGTTAAAGCAGCAGGGGCCATGAGTGTGGTTATTCATTACGACTCCTAGGTCGTCACAAACCAAGTGAATGGTGATTACGAGTGTAAGGGTGAGAGGATAAAGAAGTACCTAGAGCAAGTAAAGAAAAGGGTGGATGACTTTCAAGCCAAGATCGTTCAAATCCCAAGAGGGCAGAACGAGCAAGCTGACCGTCTGGCTAAGGCCACGTCAGCGGAACACATGATCATCTCCGGCAAGGTACTTTCCTTTATTCAGCTTTCACCATTAATAGATGCGATCGATGTGCAGGAATTGGACCACACCATTAGTCTTCTACTTGAAGACGACACATTATCAAACAGTAAGGAAGCCGCAAGGAAGTTGAAGGTCCAAGCAGCACGATATGTTTTGATAAAAGATGTTTTGTACAAGAGAGGCTTTTCCCGCCCGTACCTAAGGTGCCTAAGCCCTGAAGAAGCTGACTATGTCATGAGAGAAGTCCATGAAGGGATCTACGGGAACCATTTAGGGTCGTGGTCACTGGTACACAAACTGATCTGAGCTGGATACTATTGGCCTACCATTAGGGGTGTCAATATTCGACCCAACCCACGAACACGACACGAACCCGACACTTGTTTTTTCGGGTTAGGGTTGGGCCTTAATGGGTTTGGGTCATAAACGGGTCAACCCGAAAGTGACACGATAAGAAATGTGTCATAAGCGGGTCAACCCGTGTAACCTGCAATAGACTCATTTGACACGCCAACTTATTTGTGTCAACCCAAAATGACCCACTTAACACAATTCATCTAACTCGTATAACAAATAAATTTTTATTTTATTTTAAATTTGTCAAATACCTTTTATATCCAACATATATTTTAAATTTAAAAAGGAAAGTGAGTAATTACAAAAATTTACAAGAGATATAATTGGAAATTGAAACTTTACAAACCCTAGAACTAGCAATACCTTCTTCTTTTTTTGGCATAGAACTTGCACAAATGAAATTGGATGAGTTTGTGGAAGGTGTTATGAATTTGGACATCAACAAAGAATCTATGGATGATAATTGTGGTCATATTCACGATTAGTTTACTGTTTGCTCAAATTTTTTCAATATTGATACTTAGCATTTGGCGAGTTCCAAGGATATCATATTTTTGTTGAACTATGCTATTTTATTTTTGTTAAAATTTGTTATTTTGAATTTGGGTTAAAGTGTATACACTTCTTTTGGAGTGTAAAGAATTTATTTCTAGATGAATGTTATATTTTTTGTTGAACTATATTATTTTGAATGTGGGTTAAAGACTTGAAGTGTATGCACTGCTTTTTGGGATGTAAAAAAAATTATTTCTAGATGGATGTTATATTTAATATTATGCAGGTTGAAATAGGTTGTGTTACATTCGTGTCAACTCAACACGACTCGTTTATTAAACGTGTCAAATGGGTTGGGTCAGGTCAACCCGCCTTATTAACAGGTCGGGTTAGGGTTGAAAGATCACGACACGATTATTAAATGGGTCGGGTTAGGGTTGAGCCATTTAGTAGAATATCCCTACTTTGACACGACACGAACCCGACACGCTAACCCGAATTGACACCCCTACCTACCATGCAAAAGGATGCCCAGGCTTATGTCAAAACCTGTGACAAATGTCAAAAGTTCAGCAACGTCATCAAACGGCCAACAGAAGAGCTCATCCCAATAACAGCCCCATGGCCTTTTGCTCAATGGGGATTGGACATCATGGGCCCATTCCCAATAGCAATGAAACAGCTGAAGTTCCTAATAGTCGGCATAGACTACTTCGCCAAATGGGTAGAAGCTGAAGCCTTAGCCACTGTAGGCTCCGGAAGTGAGGCTGTTGGGCCTGGATACACTTGGGCTAACAATTTATTTGTAAAGTGGGTTTTTGAATTTCCTACTAAGGGTCGTTCTCGGCAGAGAGACTCAATACAATATTCACTCTACTCTCCTTTTTTCTGAACCCCTTTCTCTTCCCAAGCTCCTGCTATTTATAGCCAAGGTTAGTGGAGGGATTATGATTGCAGCTGCCAATAGTGCTATTGAAGGTCCAATGTTGTTTGCTTTAAGTGGGTGTTTAGGTGAAGGTGGGATGCAGTAATTGTGGCCTTGGAACTTGGCTCCAGCCTAGTCAATTGTGCTCGGCAATGCAGTTCCCCGACCATTTAGTGGCCTCCCCGGACAGGATTTATGAGCTTGTTAAGGAAAACTCATGCCGAGCGCCTCCCAGGATCCGTGAACCCGAACTTTGCTATTGCACGAAGGCAGTTTCAAGGATTTAGGGCAATTGGGCCGCCACGTTGGGCTTGGGCCCAGGGCCCATACAAGTCTAGGGATCTCGGTACCGTACATTAGCCCCCCCTTGATTCATCCCCGGTTACCGGGAAGAATCAAGGAGCTGGACGGGCCTCTCGTTCTCGGGGATTCTAGGGCCTGGGACTCGTGATTATGGTTTCCCATTAATGCTCATCTCAAAAGACGTGCCGTTTCGCGGCGTCAGCTACAGTCGTCATTATTACCTGACGGTTCGTGAACCGAAGCGACACGCGAATGGGCTTCCTCTGGTATTTGCAGGTCTGTTGGTAAAGCGTGCCCATTCACTGTTTGATTAACCGTTTCTTCGTCCCTCCTCCTGATCCTATAAATAGTTCCCCTCAGAACTTTCTCTCATTTTTCCTTCATCTCCGATTTTTTTGAGTTTACTCTCTGCCGACCAACTCTCTCTGCGCTTTCTCACCTGCTCAGTGTTCCTTTCCTCCTTAGAACCCCAAGTAAGTTTTCTTCCCCTTCCTATTCCTTTAGCTTTATTTCTTCAAGTCCCCTTTCACAGTATTAAGCGTCAGGGATGGGTTACTCTTACCTTTTAGAGACCTCGGCTGCCTTGGCCACCTTTAGGAGCAAATTTAGCATCCCCGATGACGTGGAAGTGGCATACTGCCATGAGAGTGACATCGCTCTCCACCGAGGACAAGGCACAGTCTTCTTTCCTTTGATGTCAATCTTAGAGGGCGGGGTTAGGTTTCCCGTGGACCCCCTTCTCACAGATACACTTAGGTACTATGGACTGTGTCCCGACCAGCTTTCCCCCAATTTTTACCGGGTGGTTAGCTGCGTCAGTAGGTTGAATCACACCTTTAATTTACAGTTAAATCACCATGACATTAACCACATGTATAGCCTCTGTGGGAACAAAGCTACGAACTATTACCTAAAGACAAGAGATAATCGGGTACGGTTGATATCATGCCTGCCCGATTCGAATAGGAACTCCGCCGGGGAGTTCGTTCGCGTGCGCGGCAATTGGTTTGCCGGGGACGTCCCTTGCCCCCTTTCACGGCGTGAAGTGGGTTTGTACCATTCCCTTAATCTAACTGCTTTCCTCCCCTTTTTCATTTCTGTTCATTAAGGTAAAGCTTCATTAACAGATATTGATATGATGTTTGCTCTTTTGTAGACGGCAAGGTTTTCGTTCCGGATCTCAGAGCCGTTCACGCCAAGGATTTGAACTTCACTCTTCGCTCCGAGATATACGTGCATTGGGACGGCCAACTCCGGGCCTCGCACCTGATCCTCGGAGTAGAACCGGTCTACTCCACCTGGCAGAACTTTAAACAAGCACTTCTGGTGGATAGTCCCCTGCTCTCATATATTGACGTTCGGTACGTCAACTTCCTGCCACCGAAGCTTACAACTGGGGAGGCGAGGGAATTTGGACGGCGCTTCACCGCCTCGGACGAGCTAGCTCCTTTGCTAGACGAGTCCGCGGAACGCGTTTCTCGGCGCCTCAGGGAGTTAGCCCACGAAGCCATCCGAGAAGAGAATCCCGTTCAGGAGCAGGTGCAGCCCGAGAACCAAATTGTTGAGCCCCAGCAACCAGCGCTTGAAGGAAGGATGGTGTCTAGGAGGGTCATGACTATAGATCGTTTCGTGCCCGGTGCACGGCAGCCCACGCAGCCCCCGCCTCCATCTCAAACTGGACGGGCCAGGAAGAAACAAAAGGTCACCGAACAACCTTCCACGGGGCCAGGAGATACAGCCGTCCAGACTCCTCCGCACCCAACGGGGGGGATTGTCATTCGTGAGCCGCAGACCCAGATTGGTCCGAGGGCTGCGTCCTCCTCTCAAGCGGCTCCAGCGTGGAAGCCTAAGTTTCTGTTGGACGGCAAACCTTTGCCTTCAACTGCTTGCGTGCGGATATGGGAGAAAGGCGAGGGTGGTCGTGTTGCCCAAACCCTGGCCAAGGGCCTCCTTCTTCCAGAGGACGTGCACGCCTTTGAGGAAGGATCTGAGGAGTCTGTGGGGCGCCGCTTAGAATGGCATGCTATTGCGGTAACTCCCTAGTTATCTATTTTCTCCCGTGCATTATATTCCTGTTTTATCGCTAACTTTTCGTGATTGCTAGGCTGCTCAATTGGCTCACATCATGGCCGGCCGGGCACGAGATCTCGCTGAGGAGGTCGAGCGTGAAAAGAGTGCGCGGGTGTCAGCGGCCAGATCAGTGAAAGAAAAGCTTAAGGCAGCTGAGGACGCCGAGAATAAAGCCGCCGTAGCGGAGCAAAACTGGGCGCTGGCAGAAAAAAGATGTGCCGAGCTTCTGACCAAGCAGAATGAAACCGACGTGAAACTGGCCGAAGCCATCAGCCTGAACACTTCTAACGCCGAGGAGCTAGCTGACCTAAGGGCGGCTCTGACGGAGTGCGAGCAGAAGTGGTATAACGAAGGCTTTGCTGATGCCGAGCAGTCTGCAGAGCCGGTAGTGACTCAGGCACGGAAGTTGGGTTTCGAGGCTGGGTGGTATGCCGCTCTTCACGCACTGGGTGTTGCCGAGGATTCCCACTTGAGAGATCCCGGCCAGATTCCCTTTCCGAGAGATGCAATTGCCGCGCATGATCCCCCAGTCACTGTTGACGAGGAGGAAACGGCAAGCATGAGGGAGCTTGTTGAACAAATTGACGCTCATGCCGAGCCAGAGGACATGGAGGCCACCAGCATCCCAACCGTGCAGGACCTTCTTGGCGAAGAATCGTGCTACCCTCTCACTGACCAGACAGAAGTGAGAGATCCGACCCGACCTTCCAGCTGATTAATTTTACGCTTTCATTATTTTTCATCGCACTTGTAGTTTTTATGTTTTGTTGGTTTATTTGCCTATGTCGCCGGGATGTGGCGGACGAACAATTTACGGTTTTTAATTTGCCCGTTTGATCGGTAATCAACTTCCTTGCTTAACTTTGGTCTTGGTTTGTTGAATGAATCTTATCTTTTTGATTGTTTCGCTTTGACTGTGTCAATGTTTGCTCGGCGATTGTAATCGAGCCGAGGCCAGGTTTCTGTCCTTAGAATTTTTAACGATAAGGTTTCCACCTGCTCGGCGATTGTAATCGAGCCGAGGCCAGGTTTCTGTCCTTACAGTTTTTAACGATAAGGTTTCCACCTGCTCGGCGATTGTAATCGAGCCGAGGCCAGGTTTCTGTCCTTAGAATTTTTAACGATAAGGTTTCCACCTGCTCGGCGATTGTAATCGAGCCGAGGCCAGGTTTCTGTCCTTAGAATTTTTAACGATAAGGTTTCCACCTGCTCGGCAATTGTAATCGAGCCGAGGCCAGGTTTCTGTCCTTAGAATTTTTAACGATAAGGTTTCCACCTGCTCGGCGATTGTAATCGAGCCGAGGCCAGGTTTCTGTCCTTAGAATTTTTAACGATAAGGTTTCCACCTGCTCGGCGATTGTAATCGAGTCGAGGCCAGGTTTCTGTCCTTAGAGTTTTTAACGATAAGGTTTCCACCTGCTCGGCGATTGTAATCGAGCCGAGGCCAGGTTTCTGTCCTTAGAATTTTTAACGATAAGGTTTCCACCTGCTCGGCGATTGTAATCGAGCCGAGGCCAGGTTTCTGTCCTTAGAATTTTTAACGATAAGGTTTCCACCTGCTCGGCGATTGTAATCGAGCCGAGGCCAGGTTTCTGTCCTTAGAGTTTTTATTTGCAGTTCTCTTGGTGTGTATTGACGGGAACAAAAACAGCATATACAAATGAACTTCATCATAATCTCAACCTTAGCAAAATACAGGCTTTGGCTTACACGTAGAACTTCTTTAAGTTGCAGGCGTTCCACGGCCGAGGAAGCGGCCTCTCGTCAAGGTCTTCCAAGAAGTAGGCCCCCGCACCAGCGATGGCTGTAACTCTGTACGGTCCTTCCCAGGTTTGAGCAAGCTTGCCGGCAGATATGTCTCGCATGCTTCCCACAACTTTTCTCAGGACCAATTCTCCGGCACTGAACTCCCTTTCCTTTACATTCCGGTTGTACCTTTTGGCTAATCTTTGCTGATACTCGGCGAGTCGTATGGTCGCCGCCTCCCTGCATTCCTCTAGCCAGTCCAAATGCTCCATCATTAGGTCGGCGTTCTGGACGGGTTCAAACCCTGCGACCCGTGCACTGCACAAGCTCACCTCGGTTGGTATCACGGCCTCTGCTCCGTATGCCAGGGAGAACGGGGTCTCGCCCGTGGATCTTCTGGGGGTTGTGCGATAAGCCCATAATACACTGGGTAGCTCTTCTGCCCATCTTCCTTTCGCCCCGTCCAACCTTCTTTTCAACCCGTTCAAAATAGTCTTGTTCACTGCCTCAGCTTGACCGTTGCTTTGTGGGTAAGCCGGTGTTGAATACTTGTTTTTGATGCCAAGCTCGCTGCAGAAGGCTCGAAAAGCTTTGCTATCAAACTGTAGCCCATTATCGGTTACCAGAGAATTTGGCACCCCAAACCTTGTGACTATGTTTTTCCATACAAACCTTTTTACGTCAGTATCTCGGATATTGGCCAAGGCCTCGGCTTCCGCCCATTTTGTGAAGTAATCAACAGCCACCAATACAAAACGGCGGTTCCTCGTTGCTCGGGGGAATGGGCCGAGGATGTCAAGCCCCCACTGCGCGAACGGCCACGGGCTGCTGACGGGGTTTAGACGGCCTGCAGGCTGATGGATCAAAGGGGCGTGCTTTTGACATTGTTCGCAGCTCCGAACGTATTCAGCGGCATCCTTCTGCATCTGTGGCCACCAGAACCCCTGAGTCATCGCTCTGTGTGCTAGAGATCGTCCCCCAACATGGCCGCCACACACTCCCTCATGTAGCTCGGTCAGAAGCTCCCTGACTCCTTCGGGATGTAGGCATAAAAGGTAAGGGCCTGCAAAGGACCTTCGGTACAGTTTGTGGTCCGAAGACAGCCAGTACCGGGGAGCCATCCTGCGAATCTTGTTGGCCTCGCCTTCGTCCTCTGGAAGCTTATCCTCGGCAAGAAAATCTATGATCGGGTTCATCCAACACGGCTTGGCCACTGCTACTTCCGCGACCTCAATTCCGGCTTGATCGGGAATGCACTTCACACTGATACTTGGCTCTTTTATAAGTTCTATTGTGACTAGCCGGGGTGTATCCTCGGTTGCTGATGAGGCCAACGTGGCAAGTGAGTCGGCGTGTTTGTTTTGAGACCGAGCTACCTGGGATACCTTTACCTTTCCGAACTGACCGATAATCTGCTTGGCTGCACTTAGATAAGCTTTCATTCTGGAGTCCCGAGCCTCGAAGTCTCCTGTGATCTGGTAAACAACCAGCCGTGAGTCCGAGTAAACCACAACATCTTTCGCGCCCAGATGCAATACGGCCCTCAAACCGGCTAGTAGGGCCTCATACTCGGCCTCGTTGTTTGAGGCTTTAAATCCCAATCTGAAGGAGTGTTCCAATCGTATGCCCTCGGGGGTGATTATGACTATACCAGCCCCGGCACCCATAGCATTCGAGGCGCCGTCCACAAATACCTTCCACGGGAGCATCTCGGCACTACAAATTACCTTGCCGTCGTTCTTGGGTGTGAATTCTGCGATGAAATCTGCGAGAACCTGCCCTTTCACCGAGCTTCTTGGTCGGTATCTTATGTCAAACGACCCCAGCCGAGTCCCCCATTTGGCAATTCGGCCTGTGAAGTCTGATCTTTTTAACAGTGACTGTAATGGATACTCGGTGAGGACGAACACCGTATGAGCCATGAAGTAATGTGGCAACTTTCTCGTGGCGTGTACCAGGGCTAAAACCAACTTCTCCAGGGGCAGGTACCTCGTCTCGGCATCAACTAAGGTTTTGCTTATGTAATACACGGGCAATTGTACTCCTTGGTCCCTTAGTAACACAGCACTTACGGCATGGTCGGTGACTGCGAGGTACATAAACAAATCTTCCCCGGGCTCCGGGGCCGTCAACTTCGGCACCTTCGCCAAGTATTCCTTCAGCTCTCGAAAAGCCTCATCACATCCCTCGTCCCAGCGAAACCCCTTCCATTTCTTCAGAAGTTGATAAAATGGTCGGCAGCGATCGGCAAACTTTGAGATGAACCGGTTTAGGGCGGCTAACATCCCAGTGAGCACTTGCACCTCCTTGGGATTGTTTGGTGGTTTGAGGCGGTTCACGGCCTCTATTTGGTCGGGGTTAGCTTCTATCCCCCGAGTAGAAATCAGATAACCCAAGAACTTCCCCGCCCCCACTTCGAAAGTGCACTTCTCGGCATTCAGGCGCAATTTATGCCGTCGCAGTATCTCGAATACTCCCCTGAGGTCTTCCGTATGCTGTGACTCTTTTCTGCTTTTTACCACCATGTCGTCAATATATACTTCAACCGTGCCTCCGATTTTTTCCCGGAACATTCTCGTCATCATTCGTTGGTACGTGGCACCGGCGTTCTTCAATCCAAACGGCATGACCTCATAGTGATAGTTAGCTCCCGGGGAGATAAATGCGGTCTTTTCCCGATCCTCGGGTGCCAAGGCAATCTGGTGGTAGCCCTGAAAGGCATCCAGGAAGCTCATTCTCGGGTGTCCATACGTGGCGTCTACTAGTTGATCAATCTTGGGCATCGGGAACGGGTCCTTAGGACATGCCCTGTTCAAGTCTGTGAAGTCCACACAAACTCTCCATTTTCCGTTCTTCTTCTTCACTACAACAGTGTTTGCTAGCCATCTCGGGAAGAATATTTCCTTTATGACTCCGGCTTCCTTCAGCCGCTGGACTTCCAGGTTTACTGCATCGACATGTTCCTTTGATGCTCTTCTCGGTTTCTGCTTCTTCGGGGGGAATGATGGGTCCACGTTGAGTTTGTGGACAATGAACTCGGGATCTACGCCGGGCACTTCATACGGGTTCCAAGCGAAAACATCTACGTTCTGCAAAAGGAACAACAACATCTCTACCCTTTCCCGGTCATTCATGCTTGTACCTATCTGGAAATACCTGTCAGTATCTGGAAGAATTCTAACCTTCAATACCTCCTCGGCGACGTCCGCCCCCGTCTCCCCTCGGGGGTTCTGTAATTGCTATGAAGTTTCTTTATCGGCCTGCTCAGCTTGCCCGAGCTGTTCATTTTTCCATCTGACCGCGGCAACAAGACACTGCCTCGCCACTTGTTGGTTCCCCCTTACCTCGGCAACTCCATACTCAGTAGGAAATTTTACTTTCACGTGGAGGGTGGACGGAACAGCCTTCATGGCGTGAATCCATGGTCTCCCTAAGATCGCGGTATATGGTGAGAATGACCGGACTACTATGAAGGTAACAATAACTCCCTTGCCTTCCATGTCTACCGGGAGAGAGATTTGCCCCTCGGGAATTACGACTCTCCCGTCAAATGAGACCAGTGGTGTGTCATATTTCTCCAAATCCCCGGTCTTCAGTCCGAGCCCCACGAAGAGGTCCGGGTACATGACGTCAGCTCCGCTCCCTTGGTCGATCATTACCCTCTTCACCAGGAACCCGCCTATCCTGGCCGCTACCACTAGAGCATCGTCATGAGGTTGGATCGTTCCTTCTAAATCGCTATCTCCGAATGAGATGGTCGGCCGTTCAACTTTCTTCTTCTTCCCGGCGGATTCTCCTCCCGCGCATGCCACAGTTAATACCCTCTTTGCCGCTGCCGTTCCTCTTGGTGCAGCGTGGATAACTTCGATTACCCCAAGTGGGGGCGGGAGGGGGTTCCTTTTCTGTTGGACGCCCTGGCCGGCTTCTCGGTTAGTGGAGTCTATTACAAACTCTTTTAGGTACCCCGCCTTCACTAGCTGCCCGAGATGATCTTTTAATACCCGACACTGCTCGGTGGTGTGTCCTTTGTCCCTGTGATAGGTGCAGTACAGGTTTTGGTTTCTCCGGGACGGGTCGCCGCCCATCTTGTTTGGCCACCTGAAGAATGACTCGTTCTTGATCCGCTCCAAGATTTTGTGTACGGGCTCTTTAAACGCCACATTAACCCCTTCGATTTGCCCCTCTGGTTCCTGCATTCTGAAGTCTTTTTTGGGCCTTGCCGGCACAACGCTTTGCCGAGGCTTCCCAATTAATGGGGCTTTTCCCCTGTTCTGCAGCTGGTCGTCTTCTAAGCGTTTGTATTCCTCTATGCGTCTCATTAGCTGCCTCATGTCCTCGGGGGGTCTTCTTGTCAACGACTCCCGTAATTCAGAGTCTTCGGGGAGCCCTATCCTGAAGGTGCTTGCCGCAATTTTCTCATTGCCTCCACCAATCTCGTTGTAGAGCTCCCAGTATCGGCTGGCATAACTCCGAAGGGTTTCTCCATCCCTCATCTTCATGGAAAGTAGCGCGTCAACCGGCTGTTGCACTCGGCTGCATGTCACGAATCTACTGCCGAACTCTTGAATCAACTCGGCGAAGCTGCGTATGGAACCTTTCCGTAACCCATTGAACCATCTCAGGGCCGTTGAGCCGAGACTAGAGGGAAATACTTTACACATCAGCGCATCATTGCGTGCATGCAAAGACATCATGTGAATGTAATGACTGACATGCTCCACGGGGTCTGTCTTACCCTCGTAGGAATTGAATGGCGGGCGCGTGAATCGGCTCGGCATTGGGGCCCGTTCAATCTCTTCTGAGAACGACGACCGAGCGGCCAATCGTAAGGCTCGGCTCATGGCGTCCATGGCGGCGTTGTGGTGCAGCCGTTCCTCTGGCGATTCTGACCCTTGGTCACCGTGTCCATGCGACCGTGACCGGTTCCGCCGACGATGTCTCTCCCGGGAGTGTCGGCGTGACTCTCGAGAGCGTGAGCGGTCTCGGTAGCGGTGCGTATTAGATCGGCTGGAACCTTCCTCGCCCTGATTTCTCCTTTGTTGGGAGTTGCGATCCCTCTCCTGGCGCTGATCCCGTGCGTCCAGCTCCAAATCCATTACCAACCTGCGCAACCGCTCCAGCTCTCGGTCTCTATCATCATGCTGGTGATGTGCCGAGACGCCGGAAACCGTTCTGTGTGTCTGGTCCGACCCTTCCTCTCCTCTGGGTTGCAGTCTATCCTCCTGCCGTTTCTGCCTTCTCTCCCTCCACGTCGATCCCCGAGAAGATCCTGCCGAATTGCTCGGTACACACTCTCCCGAACGCTCTTCAGACATTTCCCTTGTTTGAGTCTCGGTTGAACCACAGCTTCGTAGGAGTGCCCCACGGTGGGCGCTAATTGTAGGCTCCGGAAGTGAGGCTGTTGGGCCTGGATACACTTGGGCTAACAATTTATTTGTAAAGTGGGTTTTTGAATTTCCTACTAAGGGTCGTTTTCGGCAGAGAGACTTAATACAATATTCACTCTACTCTCCTTTTTTCTGAACCCCTTTCTCTTCCCAAGCTCCTGCTATTTATAGCCAAGGTTAGTGGAGGGATTATGATTGCAGCTGCCAATAGTGCTATTGAAGGTCCAATGTTGTTTGCTTTAAGTGGGTGTTTAGGTGAAGGTGGGATGCAGTAATTGTGGCCTTGGAACTTGGCTCCAGCCTAGTCAATTGTGCTCGGCAATGCAGTTCCCCGACCATTTAGTGGCCTCCCCGGACAGGATTTATGAGCTTGTTAAGGAAAACTCATGCCGAGCGCCTCCCAGGATCCGTGAACCCGAACTTTGCTATTGCACGAAGGCAGTTTCAAGGATTTAGGGCAATTGGGCCGCCACGTTGGGCTTGGGCCCAGGGCCCATACAAGTCTAGGGATCTCGGTACCGTACAGCCACCATTACAGAGAAGAACATACGTAGCTTCATTTAGAGGAACATCATCTGCAGATACGGGATCCCTAGAGTCTTGGTCTCAGATAACGGGAAAAAGTTCGACAATGACTCCTTCAGGGACTTTTGCTTACAATTGGGGATCAAAAACCATTACTCCTCACTCGCCCACCCTCAGGCCAACAAATCAGTTGAGGTCATGAACCGATCCTTGCTTAAAATCATCAAGATTCGGCTCGAGGGGGCAAAAGGTATATAGCCAGAAGAGTTGCCAAGCGTACTATGGGCATACAAGACAATAGCCAGAACACCTACAGGAGAGACGCCGTTTTGACTAGCATACAGAAGCGAGGCTGTTATCCCAACTGAGGTTAGGCTCACAAGCTACAGGGTGGACAATCATGATGAAAGGAGGAACGATGATGCCATGCGTCTACAGCTTGACCTAGTGGATGAAGTCAGGGTGACGGCTGAACAAAGACTCGCACGATACCAGGACCTCATGGCCAAGCACTACAACTTCAGAGTCAGACACAAAGACTTCAAAGTTGGAGACCTCGTCCTGAGGAAGGTGACGGGCGCCACTAGAGATCCCATCTTGGGAAAACTCGGTCCTAAGTGGGAGGGACCCTACAGAATCACCTCATGGCAGAGGAAAGACACCTACCACCTAGAGACGCTAGATGGACAGAAGTTGCACCATCCATGGTACATCGAGCACCTCAGCAAATACTATTAGTAGATGACAGCATGAACATCGACACTCCTCATTTACAGTTTATTTCTTTTAGTTAATTTTTACCTGCAGTACTTTCTATGCCCAAAGGGCAGGTTTTTATCCTTTTAAAGAACAATTTGTTTACCTATGCACGCGTTTATTATAATAAGAGGAGTTATTTAGATATGACCTGTGTATATATTTGTCTCTACAAAACTACTTTTGTAACTAAGTCCATAGGTGGACGAATTTATTATAAAATCCACAAGCGAACAAGTTTATTATTGAGTCCACAAAGTGGACGAGTTCATCCCATGAGGATGCCTTGAAATTATTTAAGTCCACAAGTGGATGAGTTCATTATTAAGTCCACAAAGTGGACGAGCTCATTCCATAAGGACGCCTTGAAATTATTTAAGTCCACAAGTGGACGAGTTCATCCCACAGGGATGCCTTAAAATTATTAAGTCTATAAGTGGACGAGTTTATTACAAAGTCCACAAGTGGACGAGTTCATCCCATGAGGATGCCTTAAAATTATCAAGTCCACAAATGGAAGAGTTTATTATTAAGTTCACAAGTGGACAAGTGTATTATTAAGTCCACAAGTGGACGGGTTTATTATTAGGCCCTTAAACAGAACTAGTTCATTGTCTAAAGGTGGACGAGTCCACCAAAGTAGACGGGTTCACCCCAGATATCCACCAAGCCATTTGGGAGACAAGTACATCCTAACATGTGTACACAAAACTAGACGAACATACGCATATCTCAGAATAAAGATCAACCATGGGAAAAATATGCTAAAAGTGACGGATATAAATTAAATATACCATAAATAAAGAAAAATCTTTACAAGCAAGGCCCAAAAACAGAAGGGCACTTAATATTGTCTGAAAATTGGACGAAATACATAAGAAATCATTAAAAATAAAAAAGCTAAACTATAGGATTCTGGACATCCAAAACTAGAGGATTCTCGCCGTCTTTAGGAGGAGGATTCCAGGTGTCCTGAGTAGAAGGGTTTTCAGTGTCATGAGGAGGATTTTCAGTAGACGGGATCAAGGGAGTGACGGGCTTCTCCACAGTAGGTTGAGCAAGAATTACACCATCTTTTGGATCCCGCTCTGACTAAGTTGAGTCGTCGGTCTCCTCAAAAATGGTGTCGCCACCTGCAGGGATCGACGGCAGGGGGTCGTCCATGGTGACCTTGGATAGATCCAAGTGTAGGTAGATGGACTTGACCTGTTTCGGGCAATCCTCAAACCCGTCACCATAATAGACGGTACAAGCATCGATAAAAGGCTGTGAAGTCTTGAACTTTGTTACGGTGTCAGCCCTAGCCATCTCTACCTACCTGCAGAGAGCCGTCAGCTCCTTCTCCAAGGTCACTTTGGCCTTTTGCTCCTTTTCCCGCTGACGGGTCTCCTTCTACAACTTCTCGTTCAAATCTGTCACCTCCTTGTTGAGAGTACGGTGGGTCTCCTTGTATTGATCCTGTTCGTTGGTCAAAGTTTCATTGTGCTTCCTAAGACGGCTGATCACTCTTCAACGACGCACCTATCTTGGAGCACCTTCATGCACACCAACGCCTGAAAATGAATTACAACCGTCAGCTGACGAATAAAACAACAAAATAAAAGAGTCAGGAAAAAGAACATACCCTGGAGAGGTCAAAAAGACCTGACGCCCCCAAATCCTCCATCTCCTACTCGGCATAGGGGTCCAAGTCCGTCTTCTTGATGATTGACTCAACCATCTCGACGGCATACCCTTCACACGTAAGGAGACGACGAGTTCCCTAGGTGACAGGGCCCGTCGTTGTCATTAAGCCTTTGCTAGCTCCATGACTTGGCTTCGGGGGCGACAGCTTTTTTGGCTGTTTGTCGCCAGGAGTGACTATTCCTTTCTTAAGCGGACGGTTATCCTTCCTTTCAGCTTTTCTCTTGGGCGCCCCATTCTCGACGACCTTAGGGGTCGACAAGGACGCTTCCTCCTTTCCCTTCTCCTTCTCCTTTTTTTTACGCGCCGCAGTTAATACCCTTACCAACGCTCTCTATCTGGCTGCCTCCATTTCTGTAAAGGACAAAGGATGGGAGTTAGACACAAAGACGACAAGGAAACGAAGAAAGAAATAAGTAAGGAAGGAAGGACTTACGCCGACGAGAGTAATTGTTCAATCTATGTGCTGCAGGTGTCGGCTCTGGACCACTGCAATAGGCGTGCAGCGTATCAAGAGTGATCAGGTCCCTGCACTTTCGCTCCTCGAATGGAATCTCAAGAACCCGATGAATAAAAGCCTTTTGCTCGTCAGTTATACATGAACGAATACTAGCTAAAAAAAGAGGAACGACGACGTTAGATACTTAACAAATAAACAGAGAAAAAAAAGTAAAAGAAAATATCGACGGCGCTAAACCTAAGTCTTTG
The DNA here is from genome assembly GCA_028535165.1 of Quercus tomentella. NCBI lineage: Eukaryota > Viridiplantae > Streptophyta > Magnoliopsida > Fagales > Fagaceae > Quercus > Quercus tomentella. Next base: position 52,318,964 of record JAPQVY010000089.1, on the reverse strand, counting down.
ACAATACCCCAAGTATTGTCGAAGTCATAAGGCATTGTAACCCATTCCTTTAGATGGCATACCCAATTCGTCCCTTAAACGAAGAAATACCTACCCTTCCAATTTCTATTGGAATCAGGTATATCTAACACGAACCTAAGCTCTTTCTTCCGTGTAGCAAAATGGTATATCCCTTGAGATGAGGCGATGTGCTGAGGTCTATAACATCAAAATAACTCATCTAGTGAAAGCTGACGGTTCTCACCACTAAGATGACCCTATAGGATTTCAGCTCCAATAAATATCCTCCAAGCGTTTGGAGCAATCTAGTTGACAGATAGTCCTAGAAAATTGGCCAACTGATGGTGCAATGCCATTAGTGGCAACCTCAGTCCTACCGCGAACATGGCATCGTACATGCCGACGTCCGCAGTCTTCCCTGAGTAGCACTTTTCAAACTTCCCGGGAGGACGGATTGGGATGTGGTTAGGAATTTGAAAACGGTCCCTTAAATTCTTAAAGATGTTGGTTGTCATCGTCGGCTTGAAGTCATTGACTGTCCACATTTTAGGGAGAATAAATGGACGAGTGTGGCCATCCTCGGGGCTTCCTGAACTTCCTTCTTCAAAGGCTCTCCCGTCACCCTTACCCTTGTCCCCGTCATCTTCTCCCCCGTATTCTTTGTCCTTTCCTCCCTCATCACCCTCTTCTCTCTCTTCTTCTTCACCTTCCTCTCCATCATAACTTTCCATTCAGTCGTCAGGAGAATGGGCAGATGTATCCCTTTCTGACAACCAGGAAAAGCCCTCATCGGGCTCATGACCTGACTGGAAGACTTCATCGTAACCCGCTCCCTCACGGACTGATGACTGTTCACTCGTCGCTTCTCTAGATATCTATTCACCTACAAGCGACGGAGGTATTCTAAGAACCTAAGTTGACGGCCTCTTTATAGAAGTAACGACCAACTAGAAAAATGAAAATAAAAGAAAGAATGAAAAGAGAAAAGGACTTACGGAATTAGTAGACGGTTCCTTGAAAGGTGATGGGATCAGTAAGATGATGGCAGCAAAGGCAACGAGATCAGCAAGTTGACGGTAGCAAAGTTGATGAAATGACAAGCTCTCTCTCTTAAGATCAGCAATGATGAAATAAGAGAAATGAGGGGAGGAGGTGAGATATATATAGGGCGAAAAATGCATGGGAAATGAAGCGACGCCCTTATTCAGAAACAAGGCCAACTAGCTTGTGCCAGGTGTTCTAGCATTTAATAATGGCTGCTCGAGGAACCATCAATGAATACCCCTTTCTTTTTTCCTGAATAAATAAAAAATGATAAAAAAGCTATAAATCAAACTCCATAACCCTTAAGTTGGAGCCGATGGAGCTATGGAGTAGGGGGCAGCTGATAAGGGTAATTCTTAAAGTTTGATAAACTCGTTCACATAAGGCAAAGTCGACAGTCCTAATGAATCCATCGGCCTTACTTGTGCATTCATAGACATAAATGACAATATCATAAAGCCGACGGTTCCACCTTAAGGCAGATGGCTGCGCTTCGAGATCAACGACACTTGAATGAGATGACCAGAATGCATAGATGGGATAAGAAGCTGATGGAAGGAAGCTGAAGGGTATAAGTAAACCTTTGATGGGTCTGACATGGCCTTACTTGGCCTCCACGCATGAGTATATAAGGAAACATCTTGTGCCCCATGGTTAACCCTAATCAAGGGGATTCCTACAAGGAAAAGATCCCGTAAGATATGCATATTAATGAAAATTTTCCCTACAAGGAAATGCCCTCTATGCCAAGGAAATAGATGTCAACCCTATGCTACTATAAAAACCCCAAAACCCTCACAAATCAAGGTACGCATAACTTACCCCAGCTCTGGCACTTTAGAGTTGTGAAGAAAGTTCTCTAACTTAACCTTTGGAGGGTGTTTGGCGGGTACCACACCGGTACTCTCTTGAGGTCTTCTTTTTCTGTGTTGTGCAGGTGTTGTCTTGAGCATGTGAGGACCGTGTAACTTATTGATGATTTTTGGTATCATCAACTTCAAACGCCTAGCACAAGACCCTACCAATGACAACAACACAAGCCTAAACCAAGCACTTTTGTGCAGTGATATCAGTCAAAGCATGTATTGCCAAATTCTAGCTGGTCTAATCTACCGCCACCAAGTCCAAAGGCTAGGAGCTGCGTTTGCCTCAGTTCTCCTCCAAGTCATCTTTGTCCTTGAACGCAATTGGGTTCGTTTCTGCAATGATATCCGTACTGGCCAACTAGACCCCATCATCACAGTCCTTGAGTGTCGTTCATGTATGTCTACCTTGCTTTCATCTCCTGACCCATGTCTTGCTAATGAGATTGAGGACATTTGTAGCCGTGTGCCATGGAAGGGAATTTTTTGCCAACTTTGGCCTAGAGCTAAGTTCATTGAGGCTGCGATCACTGGCTCGATGGCACAACGTATACCGGCCCTAGAGTATTATAGTGATGGGAAATTGCCATTGGTGTCAAACATGTATACCTCGTCAGAATGTTTCTTTAGGGTTAACTTGAAGCCCTTATGTGACCCTTCTGATGTAGCATATACCCTCTTGCCCAATATGGGTTATTTTGAATTTATACCCTTGGGAGAGAATGGGACAATGTTGATGAACGTAGGTGAAGAAGATGAAGTACCCAATGATAAGCTTGTCGACCTTGTACAAGTTAGGCTTGGCTGTTATTATGAATTGGTGGTCACTACCTTTGCTAGTGGGTCTTTACTTGCAAATGCTTTTTTTTTTTCAAATGAAAGTCTTATATAAGAAAAAAAAAAGGGGACACTTAACTAATTGAAGAATTACATGCAATCAAAACATTAAAAGTGGGACAAATGATTTTATTCTTTTTTCCTTACTTTGATTTTAAGGTTCAATTTTTAAGGTTGATTTAAGCGAGAGAGAGAAAAAAAAAAAAAAAAAAAAAAAAAAAACTTGCAGATAAATTCACTTCCCCTGACTCACTTAAACCCTACTTATGAATAGTGCGGAACTATCATCATCACATGAAAGTCCGTTTCTTTAAATTAAAAAAAAAAAAAAAAGATTCAAATTCAAAGCTTCTCTTAATACCAATTTTGTTATTTATGCACTAATATATACATTGGTGTAGACCATTGGTGTCGTATTTTCATCAACACTAAGCTTTTTAATTTCAACATGTCTCATTAGGACTATATCGTCATCGTGTTGGTGACGTGCTACAAGTGATCGGATTCCACAATCGAGCCCCACAATTTCGATACATATGTAGGAGAGACGTCATTCTCAGCGTAGATGACGTCAAAACCAACGAAGAGGATTTGCCAAAGAGCATCAATGTGGCCAAGAAATTGCTAGAGCCTTATAGTGCTCTACTCATGGACTACACTAGCTATGTGGATGCATCAACTACGCCAGGAGCCTAGGACATTATGTATTGTATTGGAAAATTCGATTTCATGAATCATTGAAGGCAGATGATCAGTTGGCTAATATTGCAGCACTTGATGACAAGGTGCTACAAGAATGTTGCAATACTGTGGAAGAAGAGCTCTATTACACGTATCGAATATGCCGTACACATAACAAGTCTGTAGGGCCCCTTGAGATTCGAGTGGTGGAGCCAGGCACGTTTGAAGAATTGATGGACTTTCTCATCAATCAAGGGGCCTCGATAAGCCAATATAAAACACCAAGGTGCATTAGGTCTGAAGGAGCTCTTAAGTTACTTAATTCTCACATGAAACTATCTTTTATTAGTCCTAGAGAACCAAAGTGACTCCTTATTTAAGGTAATTATAGGTTTACATTATACTTGCAATGTAAATCTTACATTGTAGACTCAACAAATTGTGTATAATATAAGATTTACATTGTTAGTACAATTTCAACCTATAATTAGTCCCTTAATTAATTATAATGTTTTGCCATAGAAGAATCAAAACTTTGTTGGCTAATAAGTTTCCCTTTCTTTGTAGTCCTCCTTATGTTTTGAAGTTTAAAGGGAATGCCTTTGCATGTGGACTGATTTAATATGCTTTCTTCTTAAATAATGAATAATATATGCATTTTTGGAGAACTTGTATTAATTCATCATTTCAAATTTAATGGTGGAACAAGAATTTTGGATATGGTGTGATATTGTATTGTATAACAAGCAATTAGATAAATCTGTTTAGGAAAAGAGATCAACCATATTCACATGGAGAATAAAAACGATACTTTGGCGTGGCTAAATGCCACAGCTAACTGTTGCATGCATGTGTCAAGCAATAAAGTAGTAAGAGTAAATCTAGTATGACAAGCTAAGCTACAACTTTTATCACAACTATTTTATGTGGCAAACTATGATTAGTTACTAGTCATTTTTTGATTTTCACATGAACACACTATTTTTTCTCTACCAAACACACTATTTTATGTGCTAGCAGTTATGCAACATAGGAAACATGCTAGATAATCTACTGCATCATTACTCAACATGTCTCATAGTCAAATTCGAGATCCATTTGAATTGATATTTAAAGGACGTTATAATCCATATATAGTGAGGCTTTTTAGAGATATAAAAGTTCGTTTGTGCAACTGGTTTGTGTAACTAAGTTTCTTTCATTTCACCATACCAAATCAAAACACAAACACAAACAGCAAACCCACCCAATAAAATCCAAATTACAAAACCACCAAATAAAAATCCCAACAAATTGTCCTCTCCTTCGTTGCCGTGACTTACCATAACACAAAACCCAAATCCAAAGACACCAAAGACAACCCCAACTTCCCTTTTAAGTTAAAGCAAGCGGTGGAGAAGTCAAGGTAGTTCAATGAAACGGTAAGGTGACAGTGGCAGTGGCAGCGGTAGTGGTAGCGAACGACGAATGAGCTGAGAGTCATGTTGGTTGGATTGGACAGTCTTTGGCTTTGTCGATGAAGCTCAACCCTTTCACCTCCAAGCTCACCCTTAATACCATATTTGAGTTCTCTCTCTCTCTCTCTCTCTCTCTCTCTCTCTCTCTCTCTCTCTCTCTCTCTCTCTCTCTCTCTCTCTCTCTCTCTCTCTCTCTCTCTCACATGTGCACTCTATTGAATATTGAAAGAGAACCCTTTATTGCTTAAATGTTGGTGGCCTACAAGTAGCGTCTGAGTTTTTTTTTTTTTTAGAAAAGAGAGTGTTCGAGTGTGTGTTTTGGGGTAGGGGATGTGAAGGAGAAAACTACTATTTTTTTTTAGAGAGTTTCAACCTATGACATCTGCTCTTGATGAATCATCAGATAAAGACAAAAATTGCTTTTTGGTATTGATGAAGAGAGGGAGAGTAAAAGCATCAGCACTCGGTCTTCTAATTCTAAAAAAATTTACAATTGTGCTATAGTACTATCATAAATTTATGATGGTATTGTAGCAACGTTCTAAAACTCAAATAATATTTTTTTTTATCCCCACCTACAAATATATGCCTCTTTCTCTCTCTTCATTGTCTCATTTTCTCTATCTGTTTGTCTGTCTATCTGTCTCTCTCTCCAGAACATGGCTTCTCTCTCACACATCTCTCTCATGGTGGTCGTTTTTTCTTGGTTTGGGTCGTGGGTCGTGGATCCAGCGTAGGTTTGGTGGTTTCGGCGACATGGTCCTGTGATGGAGGTGGTCAAGCTTGCCTCTGATGATGGGTTGCTCAACCTCTCCTCCAATGATGGGATGCTCAACCTCTCCTCCAATGATGGGCTCAACCTCGCCGATTATTGGATTTTGGGGTATTTATTTGAAGTTTATGATTTTTTTTTGCTTTGCTTTTAATGGGTTTTTGTTTTTAAGTGTTTAATTTAGTTGTTGGAGTTTTTTGATTTTAAGATTGAGTTTTTGCTTAATGGGTTGAAGGGTTTTTGTTTAAATGTTTAATTTAGTAATAGCTTGTTTGAGTTTTGATAGCTTTTTTTGGGTTTGTTCGTTGTTGTGGTGGTGGTAGTTGGTGGTTGCAGTGGCAATTTGGGTTTTGAGATTTATTTGGGTACTGGTTTTGAGTTTCTGGTTGGCTAATTGAGTTTCTATTTTGGGATTTATTTGGCTTTGTGTTTCTATTATGGTTTGAATCAGTAGTTGTGCTGGTGGGTGGTGCTACGCTATTGGGTTGCTTGGCGGTGATAGGTGGTCGAGAGAAAGAAAGAGAGAGACAAAAATTAGTAATAGGAGAGAAATGGGAGAAAATAGAGATGATTTTGGGTTATATTATTTTATTATGTAGATATATTATATTAATGCATTATATGGTAAAATAAAAGTTGAAATGTTAGGTGTATTGTAAAATGATATTATATAATAAATAAAGTAGTTTTTAAAATGATAAAATGAGATATTTTCTAAAAACTAGATGCTATTACTCTAACAATTTAGTATGCGTTTGGGAACCAATGAAAATTATAAATTATTTCACTATTCAGCTTATTTTTGCTACTATTCATGGCTCCACTGCACTTTTTGATACTATTCATAGGTCTCATTATACTATTTCAACTAACTTTTACCTTTATCTACGGTACTTTCAGTAATAAGTTTTCAATTTTAGCAAAATAATCGATATTCAAACAAATCCTTAAAACCGATTAATATTTAGATTCAGATATTCTGGAGAAATAACAATTTAAGTGGCTCATCCCATTATGGCCCAAAAGAAAAGAAACATAATTAAAGCCCGTCTTAACATATCCAGTCCACTACGCATAAGCAAGTTCAGAAATAGTAAACACTAACACCAAATTCCTTCTTGTTGTTCAGCGCGGCACTTGCTCCAAGGCCGATAGACTCTCTCTCGCACTCTGCCACCTCCGGTGAGTGAGTCTCTATATAAATTTTTTCTTTTATTTCTTTTTTTTTTTTTTTAATTTAATTTTTTTTTTGTCTTCGTTGTATCTGCTTGTATGTGAATCTAGGTTCCAACATTGGTGTCTTTTGATTTTTTTATTTCTATACCTTCTTTGTTCTTCTCATAACTTTCGTAGTTCTTAAAAATCCTGCCTTTTTATTTTCTCTATTATATTTTGATAGCTATTTTTTCATTACTTAATTTTAAACATTGGATGTGCTGACAGACTCTGGTCTCAGCCAATATCGACTAAAGTTTTGATCTTTCTTTGTGCTGCAGTTTTTATTATATTTATTAAAGTCCTATACTAGATGGCGAAGAGACAGACTAACCTGGCAAAGATAGTTCATCCCATCTCAAAAATTACACACCAAAAGGTGATAAATTTCGTTACCCGAAATCATTGACTTTTTTTTTTTTTTTTTTTTTTTTGTGGTTATTTGATTAAAAGTCACAAAAATATGTTATATTCTTTGCTAATATTCACTGCCTCTAATATTCAGAGAACCAATTTGTCCCAAGATCGGTTAAGTGACTTGCCAGATGAAATTCTTGTCTCGATTCTGTCATTATTGAAGTTGGAAGAAAGGCAGAGAACAAGTATTCTGTCTAGAAGGTGGAGATATTTGTGGACATTTGTGACTTGTAACTTGGTTTTTGATAAATCAAGGTTGCAACCTGTGTGGGAGAAATACAAGTGTCATGAGATTTCTATTGCTGACTTTAGGACGGCATTGTCTTCTGAAAGATCTAAGTTTATTGTTTGGGTGAATGATGTATTGGAATTGCATCAAGGTGATACTATAGATGAGTTTAGAGTTTTCTTTGACATGGATGGGACATTCTCGGCGGTACTTGACAATTGGATAAGCTTTTCAATGAGAAAAAAAGTTAAAAAGCTTTCATTGAATTTGTTGACGCTTGGGCGTCATAAATATTCTCTTACTAGTCAGCCTCTTCGGAGTTACGGTCTTGAATCCTTAACAGACCTCTCTTTGACTTCTGTGGAAGTGACTGGGGAAGTTCTCGAATATATTTTATCTAATTGCCCATTCATTGAAATATTACATGTGGAGATATCAAGGTCTCTAGTGAATTTAAAGACTTCTTGCCCTTTGCCCAAGCTAAAGCATTTAAAGATAATATACTGCCAAAATCTCAAACACATTCAGATTCATGCTATAAATCTGGTTTCTTTCAAATATTTTGGTTGTGAGACAACAAGGATCCTTCTAGGTGATATTCCCAATTTTGTTTCTCTGTCTGTGATGGGTAGAGATGTTGGCTATTTATCTAAAAATCGTTGCCCAATTTCACATTATTTCTCTCAGCTGGAGACACTTGAATTAATGATTTTGGTTAGTCAAAAAAATTTCATGATTGTTAACTATATATATATAATTTTATTTTTCTCATACTGATAATGTTTGTTTATGAATGTGCTATTTTTTCTTGGTTCAATTTTGCAGAGATTTTTCAGGTTCCCCAAATTACCAAAGTTAAGAAATCTTAGGCTACTGAAATTGGATATACATCGACTTTTCATGGATGGCATTCCTTGTTGCACTTCCTTTCTTACGGCATCCCCTATGTTGCAAAGAATTGTGCTCAAGGTAACTCTTATAAATTTAGAGTTGGTAAGTTTTATTGTGCTGACATTTTATTATCTACATCTTCACTTAAGCTGTATATTTTATTATCTTAGTATGCATATGTGTTATGTAACCACATATTTGCTTTGCTATCAAGTATCAATTGTAGATAAGTCCCACGTAATGTTTTATTGTTGTCTCAATTGTTTATCAAACTCCTTCTGTCATTTACTTGAACAGCCCTTACCATGTCATTTTTATTATGTGTTTTTTTGCTGTCTATAGAGGTTATTGGCTTGGTTTAAGTCACACCTGGTATAACATTTATCATTGTAATATCACTAACTTTTAAATGAATGTGTTTGTTGACTAATCCATTGTTGGCATTGTTTGATTACATCATCATGCTGCATGCTTGCAATATCAAAGTGATTAGAGTTAACTATATATAAATTATACCTTGAACATGCCAAGGGCATTGTAGCTCAATTATTACCTCATGGTTTTTCCAACAGTGATGTCCAAGGTTCAAATCCCCCATCCCTCAACTATCGATTATATAAAAAAAAAAAATGTATAGAACATGTTTTAATGAATTAAATAATAAATAAAAGACAATTATCATGGCTTGCATAACATTGATAAAGGGTTACATTCTATGTTGCTTAGTCCTAATCATTTCTATGTTGGTGTATTTGTTCCACCCTTATTGTGTATTGTGAACCATGTCTAGTGGAAGTACAACTATCTAACTCATGTTTTGTTGGTTAGATTCAGTCATGAATTTGGTGTGGAATTGCTGAGGCTCTCACTCAACTTGTTTGTTGTGTGAGAATTTTTCTTTCCTTTATTGAAAGCAAATATCATGTTTTAATTTTTTTAGCAAATTGAATCAGTCCTCAAGGAACTTGCAAGTTGTGGATCATTCTCTCTTAAAATTGTTTTTTTTTTTTGAGTGTTCGTTGCAAATAAAATCAGTTCCATTCTTTATTGCATCGCATTCAATTCATAGGATAAAAATGATATGCCTATTTCAAGTGGTGTTTTTTTATATAGTTTTTTGCAACTTTTGTTTGGTTGAATGCAGTATAGTTTCTAGCCCATGGATTAGGAAATTTACCCTGTTCATATTAATAGCTCTAGTACTTGGCTTTACGGATGGAAGCTGGAATTGGTTAGCACCTACATCCAAATTGCGTCAGCATAATGGGGTTTATTTTTTGTTGTAGTATGCTTATGTTTTCTTTCTATTGTAATGATATTTTGAAGATTTGTATTTTTGTTGTATTATGCTTATGTTTCTTTCTATTGTAATGATATTTTGAAGTTTATTTGCAAATAGGGCAGGGTTTTCGTAATTTATAAGACCATCCACTTGTATTAATTAAGCAATTCATGTGACTAAAAGTAATGTTGGTAGTCTCTTTGACTGCCACGTAGTGGGCTGGAGAAAATTTCCCCAAAACTGGTGTGGTGGTAAAATTTTTCCTTGCAAATAAGCTTGATTTCTAGCCTTATGGAACATGCAATGGTCTCAGTTGGCATTGCATAGGTGATGGCCTACTTATATTCAACAAATATGAAAATATAATAAAGTCGACAACCTATTGGTTGTGGCTACGCAAAGTCTAAACTTCTAGTCTTTTGTTGATGACATTGTTAATAACAATGGTGTGCCTATCTTTTAACTAGCATAACACCTTTACTTCTTCCCTGTGACAGTTTGTTGGGCTAAATGATCCCCAAATGGATGGAGAAATAAATGTGCGGAGGGATACATGTCCACACCAATGCCTCAAGGTGGTTGAATTGATTGGTTTTGTTGGCTGTTTTGCTGACATGCAGCTTGCCTTGTATTTAATCAATAAAGCTACGTCATTGGAGAAGATAATTGTTGATACACAAAGGCCAAGTCTGGGAGAAATATTACATGATTCTAGCAATATCAAGAAGAAATTAGCAGCAGCTACAGCTTGTGCGAAGAAATTAGAAACAAGCTTAGCCCCAGGGGTGGAATTGTTGATACTATAAGGGGGCATTTATTTCGATGTAATATGGTAAGCATTACAACACTGTAATTTGGAATTATTTTGTTTGTTTTGTTTATTTGTACATAACTTTAGACAGCGTTCGGTTTAGGGAATTGACATTATCCAATGACATTCAAATTTCTTGGAATGTGATCCCTAAAAATATAATTATCTCTATGTTTGGCTTGATTATGAATCTACTCATATTTCCAAGGATCTGAGATTCATATGTTTGGGCTATTGGTAGGAATCTTATAGGATTTATTTATTTTGATAACATTAACATTAAATTTCATTATGCTAAAACAGCACAACACTCTTTACTCTCTTAACTTTATTCATCTATAGGGGGTTTCAATTTTCTTTTTGTTTGAATCAAGAACTAAGTTGATTCATGCACTAGATGTTTATATGTGTAGCATTACTTATGGCCTGTTTGGAAGTTTAAAAAACGAGGGGGAGTAGAGTAAAGGGAGGGAGAGTAATTCAATTACCTTGTTTAGAAGTTTTTTTAAAGAAGGAGGGGGAGGGGTTTGGAGGGATTTCAACTATTTCTAATCTCTCATTTTTAATTCCCCCAAATTGGAGAGATTTAGAAGTAGAGTAGAGTAGATAAATTATTGACAAAATGAATTTCCAATTTATCCTTTCTAAATTAACAAAATTACAAATCGATTATATAAATAATCTTTGTTTGTTTCCTGAGAAAATTTAAGGTGAATGAAAAAAAAAAAATTAAATCTCACTATTTCACTGACACTGAAGCTAAACAACCCCCCTTTTTTTACACACTTAAGCATGTCATTTTCGCTAAAAACCATTGAAAGACCATGAAAATGAAAAAATAATTAATAAAAAATAAACTAATAACTTGAAATGTTTTAATTTTATTGCTCCAACTTTCTGGGCAACCAAACAGAGTAATATGTAGCCATGCTATTTACCTTTGTTACTGACGAGAATGAGGACGAGGACGAGTCGCCGACGACGACGTCGAAGGACTCGTTGGAGGTCCAACGCTAGAACTTCTTCACTGAACGCTTTCTTTGCTGCTTCTCTGAATTTCATGCGATTACAGAATTATAAGCTGTTCGCGGAGTGTTAGAGTTCCACGCGCCTCCCTGGAGGTTATGGATGACCGGATCGCGGAGAAGGAAGAGCAAGTGGTGGAGAAACGTAGAGTTCTTAGAATCAGTATTGTTTGCAGTGGTCCCTCGGCGGAGCGTGGAATTTCGCTTAACTCAACGAGATCGATTCTCAATAATATCTGTTGGATTTTGAATCTAGCTTAACTCTGCGAGATCGTTTCTCAATCATATCCAGGTTCCATTTCTTTGTATATTTTGTTGATATTCCGTTTGGTTCTTGAGAAAATTAGGTGAGAAGGAGAGGGAAAAGAAACTTAACATTTATTCACGTTTCTATTAATGCTAATTTTGAAATTTTCACTTTCTCGACCTAGCTAATTAATCAGAATACTTATTATAATTTTTTTTGAGGTAATAAAAATTATTTTATAATAGTTAATAGTAATTTTATACTTTTATTAGTGGTATTTGATGGAATGAGAATGTTGATTACATAATTATTTAATCTAACAAATTAATAATAGACCAATTTTGTAAGTCTATTTTCAAATAGGGATAAATTTGTCTATTTAATTCATTTCCTTTCATTTTCATCCTAATTTTTAAAACATCCAAACAAGAGGAAGGGCTAATTACTCCCTTCTCCCTTACTAATTTTAAAAACATCCAAATAAGGTAGAGGATAACCATTCTCCTCTATTCTTCTCTCCATTACTCTCTTCCCCTCTACTCCCCTCCCTCTCTAAACTTCCAAACAGGTCATTAAAGTTGCACCAGGGTAACTTGAACTTAATCTTCTATCCAAAAAAAATAAAAAAACACATGGGAACCTTTAAAGTTTTTGAAAGACTCGTTGGGCTTTTAAGTTGTTTTCAAGGGAAGTTGCACTCTCAGGTTATATAATATTTGGACTAGAAACCTTGGGCCCTTTAGTGGGTTTTCAAAATCCTTTCAAGGCTCAATTGAAAATTGTTTCCATGAGGTTGAACTTTTTTCCATAAGATTGGAAGACTAGTTTTTCCAAAGAAGACTTTTCAAAAAAAGCCTTCAAACTAGGTACATCAGGTAAATGCCCTGCTTGTTTCACTCTAAAATATTTTACAGAAAACATTTTTAGCTTTTTATCGTATTTGTTTTATTGTAAAATTTGATCAAATTTAAAAACATTTTCAGTTGATTGTAAAATATTTTACAAAAACACATTGTGGCTCTCCCCACCCATTCGGGGTCCGTCGGTTTGATGGGTTGTGTTTAAAAAATTACATATCACACAAAACATCTGAAAATATTTTAATGAAAATGTTTTACAACAAATCAAATGGAGTGTTAGGTACTGTATGGTATAGTGTGGAGTGTTAGGTAGTGTATGGTATAGTGTATGGTAGTGAGGATGCTTCTTGATATCAGCCGTAAGAAAATAATGCCAAATTCATAGACATCCATAAGTACAAAAAATAATACCTTCCTCCTCAAATTCTAGAGCAAGATATGTACATGAAACGAAACCAAAAGGCTCCCTATGATTTTTTATTTAATAAACCTAAGATAATAATTTCATAATGTTTAATATATAGTGGGAAGCTTAGAAACTCCTCACCCTAATGTGACAAGTATCTGTGTATGCATAGAATCAGTGGTTGTAACTTGTACTCCACTTGGTAAGGCAAAAGTAACCTACCTGTGTGTAAAAGAAATAATTCCATTAACTCTGCATAATTACCTCTAATGCTGTAAGTCTGCAGGCATGACCAAAGGCTTTAGTGCCCAAGACAATCTGCAATGAGCAATATTCAAATAAAGACAATAATAGAGGCCGGTTTGCTAAATATGTTTTGAGAAAGCTTTTTTTTTTTTTTTTTTTTTTTTTGAGGAAAATGTTTTGAGAAAGCTAAATTGCTAATATAAGGAATAATTTTAACAATCCATAACTGAATCACCTTTCAAAACCCAATTATATGGCGTGCATTTGGGTTACTTGCATAACTTCCTTTAGGAACCTAAAACCCAGTTAAGAAAACACAATGTACAGAAACCTGTAATGTCATCCAATTTCGCCTCAGGAGTGCGCCACATATTATACCCATCATTATAACAAACAATTATTGCACAGTATGGTTTCAAAGAAATTTGTGTGAATGCAATGTGACTTGTCCCATTCCCTCTTTCTAACGCATAGCTGAACTTTCAGAACCACCTGCAATGCTGATTTCAGGGGGGGTTGTAGCTGAAGGAGCTTTTTCATGCATTGATTTCCAATCCCCTCCACATCAATATTTGTTCATTGTCAGAAGATAATAACACACAAGGAACCAATTCCAATTTCCTGTCTCAAATGCAGACGAGAAAGATTAGAAATCAGAACAGAATGGCATCCAGAATGATTGAGGCAAGCCTATCACGAAGTTCTGCTTATACGCAGCTTGGCTGGCCAGGCTTTACATGTGTACCAATTAATCACAGGTTCAAGTGAATGCAAAAAACCCCCTTTGTCCAGAAATGATTGTACAAACTAAAAAATTTTCATTGAAGTAGCATCTTGTACTTTGTAGTTCAAAACTAGGACACAAGCTTCATAGAATACTTTTACAATTGACAGCAGTTACAATTTCAGAGCCCATATATTGAAAACTGAGCATACACATAAATCCAAAAAGAAATTCAGGAGATGTTGTAGAATATACATAGTATGTTTAAGTGTGACATGTCATAATTAAATTGAGGAATTCAGAGCCCATATATTGAAAACTGAGCTTGGCTATGATTTATGCTCCCACAAAAGGCAACATATAATGCAATTGAAGTGAAATCTTATAAACGAAAACCAATGACAGCTTCTGCATCCTGCACCCATCATGCCATTCCATCTCATGACAGAGGATGTTGCAAAAGGGAACCTAAATCCAAAAATGTTAAACACCCAAGTGAAAGAACAAGATAGTTATGGTATTTATTAAAGTAGGTTCCAACTTCCAAACCCACTGGTGGAGAACAAGTGGAAGCATCCCATCACAATTCACAAGTGAATGGTCAGAAGACCTTGTAATCACAAAAAGCAGATGCAATTGAAGCAATTCAGCTCTTACAAAAACATATTAATTTGCATCCACATACAACTGAAATCTGTACTAAAACCTACACTACAACTCATTGTCGTTCTAAAGTCCTCCTACATACAAACCCAAACTCTGTATGGATTAGAGCACATACAAACAAACCCTAGATAACAAACAATTGTGAATTGACAATTAAAGAGAACATGGAAACAAAAGAGGAAAAGATATACCAAACATGTGTGCTCTGCTTTGGCAATATGCTAACAAATCTTCAGGTGAAGTTCCATTTGGAACTTGAACTGGAAAAGCAGCAACAGCAACAGGTATCTTAGAACAAAGGAAAAGGAAAAAGAAAAAGAAAAAGAAATTGAAAAGTTTCCTCAGAAACTCACCGCCGTTCAGCCTCGACATTGCAAGAGTCCAGTGCAGGTTTTCTTGAATCACAGTGGTGATACTCGGCATATTGTGAGGTTATCGGAGAGAGGTTTGGGTGTTTTTTTGATTTGAAGGATGGAAAAATGGGTGTGATGTTCAATTTAAGCTTGGTGCTTGGCGGGAATGGAATATAACCGTCTCGCACGTGGGCGAGATCTTGCTTCTCAAGCAAGCTGGAGACTGAATGTGTGTGAGAGACCGAGAGTGTCTGTGACTTTGAGAATCCATCTATTTACTATTTGTTTCGAGGGGCTATATTTATAATATTTTAATAATATTTTTATAACAAATCATAGGTAGTTGGTTATTATTAGTTCAAATTTGAACCTAACATTAAAATTACTCTTTTATTCCAAGAAGAACCACTAGTAATAACCTGTCACTTAAGATTTGTTGTAAAAATGTTGTGAAAATGTTGTGAATGTATCATTTCTCTTGTTGAAAAGACACTATATTTTTGGGTTTCTTTTTATTTTTAGAAACAAAAGTACATTACAATCTTCACTAAAAAAAACTATAATGACTTTTAAGGATGGATTTGATAAGTTATACAACAAAAACATGCACAATCTGAACGCTAAATAACTAGACATGGCAAAACGGGCGGGTTGGGTTGGGTTCGGGTCGGGTCAATCGGGTTGCAGGTCAGGTCGGGTTGACCCGTATTTTTCACATGAATTTTTTTTTTTTTTTTTTTTTTTTTTTTTTTTTTTTTTTTTTTCATAAAGAAAACAATATGTATTTGTCATTTGGAAAGTTATGCAACATATTACTTGATGTAAAATGCATTATTTTGAATTCACCACTTATATCAAGAATGAACTCAGTTAAACTTATTAATACTTATTCAATAATTTTAAAATTATACAAATCCTAACATTGCTATCTAAAACAAAATAACACAAAGATAAGTAAAACAAATACACAAATTTTATTTTTACACAATATCAACATTCCAAAAAAAAAATATTACAAATGACTTACTGGATAACTCATTTGATAAAGAATAAAAACATATAAGAAAGTTACAATTTTGAAAATTAATTTTATAATCTATTATCAATTGTGGTTGGCACTCTATTTCAATTTGAGATATACATTAAAGTTTGATTACTTATTTATTTATACATGGTCTCTTTTATGAAGATCATATTATTGTTAAGCAGCACACACTCTAGGAAATATCATAATTTATTTTGAAAGGCCATTTATTTTGAACATAAATTGTTAAAAAATAGGTCTAAGCATTCATAATTTATGCTAATTTGATACTTTGGCTTTACTATTTTCACACTTGTGAATGTGTCTCACACATGTCTACAATTTTAAATTTGTTTTTAACTCTATTGTAACTAGATTATCTTAATTTCACTATTTTTTTTACCAAAAAAAAAAAAGTTTTAAAAAAATGGTTCAGGTCGGGTCGGGTTGACCCGCAAAAAACACGAGTCGGGTCATGGGTCAACCCGTTTTTGCTTCAGGTCAAAAAAATCGGGTTCGGGTCAGGTATTTTTCGGGTTGGGTCAAGTCGGGTTAGAAAATTCTGATCTGTTTTGCTATGTCTATAAATAACATGGAATATGAAGGAATTCAAATTTCAATAAGATCCTAATTATCCTAACCTGACTCAACCTAAGCCTGAATTTTTTTTTTTTTTTTTTCTAGATTAATTCAAACTGACCTAGGTAACTCGTGAGTTGTGACCCAACCCCTTTTTAAAAAAAAAATTATATATACTCAATTTAAATTTAGTTATTATTGGTTTAATTGTTAGTTGTGGGCTTTACCGTGCACAACTCAAACTCAATTGACAAAAATAATGCACGTTATTATTATTACTTTTAAATCAATTTTTTTTTTTTGGGATAAGTCATATATATAATGTCATTTAAATACAATGATTTTAAGAAAACTAAATGCAAACAAAATGAAAGATGAATGGTTGAGACAATTTCTTGCTTGAATAACGCGATAAGTAAAAATTTGAAGATATCAAGTAACATAGTATATGTCAAAATAATCTGGCTGCAGTAGAGTTAAAAACATATATTTTAAATTATAAACATTTATTAGAAGCATTCATAAGTGTGAAAAAAGTGAATTCAAAATATATCAATGAAATTAACATAAATTATGGATGCTTAGGCCTAAATTTATATGATTCTTCTAAAGCTTTTGCATGTTTGTCAAGAAAGAAAAAAAGATAGTAACACGTAGGTCTAGTCACTTTGGGTGTAAATGGCTAGGTAGGACTCAGTCATGCAGTGTTCTTGTTCTAGACGAATGGGAGTAGCAAGGAGGAGCGAGTTGATATGGGTAATGTTTTTGTAAAATCAGTTATGTCCCTCCTGTTTTAGGAGCGTTGCTCTTGGGCTCTTCTCGATTTTATGGCATAAATGACAATGCATACATGTTTTCATAATGTGTGCATTTCACATTTTGCTATGAGCTTGCATAGTGCCTAAATGTCTTGCAAGAGATTTGTAGCTGTTTGCCGGTAATTTGATTAGGATGGTATTAGTTGGATGAGAAATTGGCCTAAGGTTATGTAATTAATAAAATAAGAGGAAAGTAGAGTTGAATTCTTAAGAGTTTTGGGATTAGAAATTTAGCATGACGAATCATGTAATGTTGGGGTTGGGGATCAAGTTTTGCTCATGATAATTTCAAAAATAAATATTAGCGAAATATTAGTCTTTTTAGTTCACCTAGGGGGGACGATTGAAAGGGGGTCAATATGAAATCCTATTTAAAAAGTCAACAAATAAATTTTTTAACATACTCCTTACTTTATTTAAAAATTCAATACCCTTATTTCACTTAAGATGTTGTTTGGTTGGGAAAATGAAAAAGTAGAATGATAGAAAATGATGAGAGGATAGATAAGATTTAATTTTTCCTCCTGTGTGTTGAGTTGGAGAAATGGAAAAAAAATTTGTTTGGTTAGGGAGAAAAGTGGGAAGATAAAAAAAAAGTAGTTTATATAAATCTACACTTATATCTTTATTTCATTTCATATAAGAAGTAATTTATTTGTAATAAAATATTATTTATTTATTATTTAAAATTAATAAAATAACATTTTATAAAAATTAAATCATTATACATATTACCCCTTTTTTTTTCTCTTTTTTATTATATTTATTACATTTTTTATGAGAAAAATAGAAAAAAAAATAGAGTACAGAGATTGATTGATATTGAACAAGTAGAAAAAGAAAGAAAAAAAAGGGAAAATAAGTAAATGACATCACAAAAACTAAACTGAGAGAGAGAGAGAGAGGAACAAATCAACAAAGAAAGAATAGAAGGGAAAAAAACAATTAAAAAAAATCAAAGAGAGTGAGAGAGATGTCTAATTAACCTTAACTAAGGGGTAGAAAAGTCGTTGGAATGGCTGCAGCAAAATCAATTGAGTTTTCTCTTCGGATTGGAGAAAAAAATATTTTGGTAAGTTTGGGGAGAAAATACCTAGGTGCCACCAAAATTCCTCTAATTTTCCACCAAACCAAACAACCCCCAAAACTCTTTTCTCTCCTATTTTTCTTCCCCTTTTTGCTATCCTCCCTATTTTCACTCCAACTAAACGGACCTTAAAGTTTAAATTAATGAGGGTAGTTTTGAAAGGGTCTGGTTTACCTCCAGTACTTTTTTAACTGGAATCTCATTTTGTTTTAATGAGAAACTACCGCATCACTCACTAATTAAATAAAAGGTGGAGATTAAAACTCACTACCACTTGCTATTGTGTATTTAAACAAAATGACACCTCCATTTAAAAAAGTACTAGAAGTAAGCCAAACCCGTTTTGAAAACTTGCATATTTTTATGTAAAAGACAATGCATTAAATGATGTTCCTTTATATGCAAGCCAAACAAAATGGGATGAAGAGAGTATGTAATATACATAGACTTGGCAAACGGGTTGGTTTCTAGTTAGGTTAAAAAGGGGTTTGGGTAAAAAATGGATCAATTTATTTGGGTAAAAAAAAAAAAAAAGGTCGAGTCAATCGAGTTATGGGTGACTTGTATTTTTTCACATGAATTTTTAAATATTTTGTTTAAAAATATCATTTAGGGAAATTCATCCTCTTTCATTTATTTGACATTGTTGATGCCTACTTTGGCGAGAAGACCTAATAACAAGAAGCCCAACAATATAGAAGGGAGTAAGAAAGAAGAGTTAGTAAAGTGAGAAGAAAACCATTAAGCCCGAATGGCAGGAATAATAGTTCATGGGCCTGTAAAATAGTAAAAAGGCCTAAAGGAAGCAAACGAGCCCAAGGAAACTCAAAGAAGGAAGTAGTAAGCCCATGGAGATTATAAGAAGTGGAAAGCAAGCAAAAATAGGCCGGAGGAGCCCAAAGAAAGGAATTAGTAAATGGGGTTAGTACAAAGGCCAATAAGCCTCGAAAGTAAAGAATATGGTAATTGGGCCGGGAAAGCCTAAAAGACGTAGTAAAAGCCCATGAGAATGTAAGAATAGAATGGGTTAAGGATGCCCAAAGGAATAAAATGGACCAAGGAAGCCTAAGATGGTATAAGAATTAACCCAGCAGAAAACACTGGGCAACGTGAATTGAATAAAAGAAAAGTGCATGGCAGGCCCAAAAGAGGCCTAGCAAGCACAAGCCGAGTAGTAACATGGCAGAAGCAACAAAATGGCATGGCAGCAACACTAGCTGACCCACAAACCAGAAGTAAAGAAATATAGGGGCCGAACTAAAGGAAGGAGGGCCCATACCCAAACAAGACCCAGCCCAAAGAATGAAATGAGGTCAAAGAATAAAATCAAGTGATTCATTCATGCCACAGAAGGTTAAGAATGAGCAGCAGAACGTGTAGCAAAGACCAGACAAGCCCTCAGTCCATGGCAAACGCATGAACATCAGACGGGCCATAGACTTACATGAAAGTGGAGCACGCACAAGGTTCAAGCACCACTCACTTGTACCCACAAACCAGAAGTAAAGAAATATAGGGGGCCGAACTGAAGGAAGGAGGGCCTATACTCAAACAAGACCCAGCCCAAAGAATGAAATGAGGTACAAAGAATAAAATCAAGTGATTCATTCATGCCACAGAAGGTTAAGAATGAGCAGCAGAACGTGCATCAAAGACCAGACAAGCCCTCAGTCCATGGCAAACGCATGAACATCAGACGGGCCATAGACTTACATGAAAGTGGAGCACGCACAAGGTTCAAGCACCACTCACTTGTACCCAACAATACAAGGGCAGTGGGCCATAGGTCAGAGGTAAGAGAGGGTATGGTTTGGCGGTGAGGAGATGGGGGAAGCTTATTTTGGGGTTTCCGCTCAAGCTCTTTTGGAGAAAATGTCCTACGGGGATGACATACCACCCAAAAGAGGGAAAGATGAGCTGGAATCACTAGGTGCATGCCACAGGGGTTAGTAAGAGAGAATACTCAACCCTTATCAGGATGGGAATGACATAAAAGAAACAAAACTCTTTTGTCTGGGAATGGAACGTGGCACGGCCAGCATAGAGTAGTGGTGATGGCTAGACAGCCGACAGACCAGTGGGTGGTCTTGGAAGGACACCCACACTAGGCTAAAAGTAGTTGAGGGATAAAACAGTAAAACTCATCACGACAGGTAGTATAAAAAGGTCTTAGCTGTGCACAGTGAACAACAGTAATAAGAGGGAAAAAAGAGCAACGAGAGACAAGTAGAGAACAAAGAAAAAACAAGTGAGAAGAATAGCAAGAAAGAAAAGAAATGAAAAAACATAAGGAAGAAAAAAGGGAACATAGGAATAAGAAAGAAAATGGAGAGTGTAGAAAAACAAAGAGGCTAAAAAGTGAGGTGAGGAAGCAAGAATGTAATAGGGGCATGCACCAGTAGGCTACTCCCTTCTCTCCCCCTCAACAACCCACTCTCTAGCAAGATTAAATGGATTCGAGAATAAGCCATTTAGGCCCACTCTTTCAAAGTGGGTAATTACCATGGCAGGATTTCCTTGTGGATTGCCCACATTGAAGGGTGGTTCCTTTCCTGGACTTAAATCTCCTAAGGAATCCAGCACGGTAGACTAGCTACTCCCTTCTTTAAGTTGATCAAGCATTAACATTACTCCTTTTCCTTTTGTACGGTACCGAGATCCCTAGACTTGTATGGGCCCTGGGCCCAGGCCCAACGTAGCGGCCCAATTGCCCTAAGTCCTTGAAACTGCCTTCGTGCAAGAACAGAGTTCGGGTCACGGATTCTGAGAGGTGCTCGGCATGAGTTTTCCCTAACAAGCTCATAAATCCTGTCCGGGAAGGCCACGAAATGATCGGGGAACTGCATTACCGAGCACAATTGACTAGGCTGAAACCAAGTTCCAAGGCCGCAATTACTGCATCCCACCTTCACCTAAACACCCACTTAAAGCAAACAATATTGGACCTTCAATAGCACTATTGGCAGCTGTAATCATAATCCCTCCACTAACCTTGGCTATAAATAGCAGGAGTTTGGGAAGAGAAAGGGGTTCAAAAAAAAAGAGAGTAGAGTGAATATTGTATTGAGTCTCTCTGCCGAGAACAACCCTTAGTAGGAAATCCAAAAACCCACCTTACAAATAAATTGTTAGCCCAAGTGTATCCAGGCCCAACAGCCTCACTTCCGGAGCCTACAATTGGCGCCCACCGTGGGGCCCTCCTACGAAGCTGTGGTTCAACCGAGACTCAAACAAGGGAAATGTCTGAAGAGCGTTCGGGAGAGCGTGTACCGAGCAATTCGGCAGGATCTTCTCGGGGATCGACGTGGAGGGAGAGAAGGCAGAAACGGCAGGAGGATAGAGAGCAACCCAGAGGAGAGGAAAGGTCCGGATTAGGAGAAGGGTCGGACCAGACACACCGAACGGTTTCGGGCGTCTCGGCACATCAGCAGCATGATGATAGAGACCGAGAGCTGGAGCGGTTGCGCAGGTTGGTAATGGATTTGGAGCTGGACGCATGGGGTCAGCGCCAGGAGAGGGATCGTAACCCCCAGCAAAGGAGAAATCGGGGCGAGGAGGGTTCCAGCCGATCTAATACGCAACGCTACCGAGACCGCTCACGCTCTCATGAGTCACACCGACACTCCCGGGAGAGACGTCGTCAGCGGAACCGGTCACGGTCGCATGGATACGGTGACCAAGGGTCAGAATCGCCAGAGGAACGGCAGCACCACAACGCCGCCATGGACGCCATGAGCCGAGCCTTACGGTTGGCCGCTCGGTCCCCATTCTCCGATGAGATTGAACGGGCCCCAATGCCGAGCAGATTCACGCGCCTGCCATTCAATTCCTACGAGGGTAAGACAGACCCCGTGGAGCATGTCAGTCATTACATTCACATGATGTCTTTGCATGCACGCAATGATGCGCTGATGTGTAAAGTATTTCCCTCTAGTCTCGGCTCAACGGCCCTGAGATGGTTCAATGGGTTACGGAAAGGTTCCATACGCAGCTTCGCCGAGTTGATTCAAGAGTTCGGCAGTAGATTCGTGACATGCAGCCGAGTGCAACAGCCGGTTGACGTGCTACTTTCCATGAAGATGAGGGATGGAGAAACCCTTCGGAGTTATGCCAGCCGATACTGGGAGCTCTACAACGAGATTGGTGGAGGGAATGAGAAAATTGCGGCAAGCACCTTCAGGATAGGGCTCCCTGAAGACTCTGAATTACGGGAGTCGTTGACAAGAAGACCCCCCGAGGACATGAGGTAGCTGATGAGACGCATAGAGGAATACAAACGCTTAGAAGACGACCGGCTGCAGAACAGGGGGAAAGCCCCATTAATTGGGAAGCCTCGGCAGGGCATTGTGCCGGCAAGGCCCAAAAAAGACTTCAGAATGCAGGAACCAGAGGTGCAAATCGAAGGGGTTAATGTGGCATTTAAAGAGCCCGTACACAAAATCTTGGAGCGGATCAAGAACGAGTCATTCTTCAGGTGGCCAAACAAAATGGGGGGCGACCCGTCCCGGAGGAACCAAAACCTGTACTGCACCTATCACAGGGACAAAGGACACACCACCGAGCAGTGTCGGGTATTAAAAGATCATCTCGGGCAGCTAGTGAAGGCGGGGTACCTAAAAGAATTTGTAGTAGACTCCACTAACCGAGAAACCGGCTAGGGCGTCCAACAGAAAAGGAACCCCCTCCCGCCCCCAATTGGGGTAATCGAAGTTATCCACGCTGCACCAAGAGGAACGGCAGCGGCAAAGAGGGTATTAACAGTGGCATGCGCGGGAGGAGAATCCGCCGGGAAGAAGAAGAAAGTTGAACGGCCGACCATCTCATTCAGAGATGACGATTTGGAAGGAACGATCCAACCTCATGACGATGCTTTAGTGGTGGTGGCCAGGATAGGCGGGTTCCTGGTGAAGAGGGTAATGATCGACCAAGGGAGCGGAGCTGACGTCATGTACCCGGACCTCTTCGTGGGGCTCGGATTGAAGACCGGGGATTTGGAGAAATATGACACGCCACTAGTCTCATTTGACGGGAGAGTCGTAATTCCCGAGGGACAAATCTCTCTCCCGGTAGACATGGAAGGCAAGGGAGTTATTGTTACCTTCATAGTAGTCCGGTCATTCTCACCATATACCGCAATCTTGGGGAGGCCATGGATTCACGCCATGAAGGCTGTTCCGTCCACCCTCCACGTGAAAGTAAAATTTCCTACTGAGTATGGAGTTGCCGAGGTAAGGGGGAACCAACAAGTGGCGAGGCAGTGTCTTGTTGCCGCGGTCAGATGGAAAAATGAACAGCTCGGGCAAGCTGAGCAGGCCGATAAAGAAACTTCATAGCAATTACAGAACCCCCGAGGGGAGACGGGGGCGGACGTCGCCGAGGAGGTATTGAAGGTTAGAATTCTTCCAGATACTGACAGGTATTTCCAGATAGGTACAAGCATGAATGACCGGGAAAGAGTAGAGATGTTGTTGTTCCTTTTACAGAACGTAGATGTTTTCGCTTGGAACCCGTATGAAGTGCCCGGCGTAGATCCTGAGTTCATTGTCCACAAACTCAACGTGGACCCATCATTCCCCCCGAAGAAGCAGAAACCGAGAAGAGCATCAAAGGAACATGTCGATGCAGTAAACCTGGAGGTCCAGCGGCTGAAGGAAGCCGGAGTCATAAAGGAAATATTCTTCCCGAGATGGCTAGCAAACACTATTGTAGTGAAGAAGAAGAACGGTAAATGGAGAGTTTGTGTGGACTTCACAGACTTGAACAGGGCATGTCCTAAGGACCCGTTCCCGATGCCCAAGATTGATCAACTAGTAGACGCCATGTATGGACACCCGAGAATGAGCTTCCTGGATGCCTTTCAGGGCTACCACCAGATTGCCTTGGCACCCGAGGATCGGGAAAAGACCGCATTTATCTCCCCGGGAGCAAACTATCACTACGAGGTCATGCCGTTTGTATTGAAGAACGCCGGTGCCACGTACCAACGAATGATGACGAGAATGTTCCGGGAAAAAATTGGAGGCACGGTTGAAGTATATATTGACGACATGGTGGTAAAAAGCAGAAAAGAGTCACAGCATACGGAAGACCTCCGGGGAGTATTCGAGATACTGCGAAGGCATAAATTGCGCCTGAATGCCGAGAAGTGCACTTTCGGAGTGGGGGCTGGCAAGTTCCTGGGTTATCTGATTTCTACTCGGGGGATAGAGGCTAACCCCGACCAAATAGAGGCCGTGAACCGCCTCAAACCACCAAACAATCCCAAGGAGGTGCAAGTGCTCACTGGGATGTTAGCCGCCCTAAACCGGTTCATCTCAAAGTTTGCCGATCGCTGCCGACCGTTTTATCAACTTCTGAAGAAGTGGAAGGGGTTTCGCTGGGACGAGGGATGTGATGAGGCTTTTCGAGAGCTGAAGGAATACTTGGCAAAGGTGCCAAAGTTGACGGCCCCGGAACCCGGGGAGGATTTGTTTATGTACCTCGCAGTCACCGACCATGCCGTAAGTGCTGTGTTACTAAGGGACCAAGGAGTACAATTGCCCGTGTATTACATAAGCAAAACCTTAGTTGATGCCGAGACAAGGTACCTGCCCCTGGAGAAGTTGGTTTTAGCCCTGGTGCACGCCACGAGAAAGTTGCCACATTACTTCATGGCACATACGGTATTCGTCCTCACCGAGTATCCATTACAGTCACTGTTAAAGAGATCAGACTTCACAGGCCGAATTGCCAAATGGGGGACTCGGCTGGGGTCGTTTGACATAAGATACCGACCAAGAAGCTTGGTGAAGGGACAAGTTCTCGCAGATTTCATCGCAGAATTCACACCCAAGAACGACGGCAAGGTAATTTGTAGTGCAGAGATACGCCCGTGGAAGGTATTTGTGGACGGCGCCTCGAATGCTATGGGCGCCGGGGCTGGTATAGTCATAATCACCCCCGAGGGCATACGATTGGAACACTCCTTCAGATTGGGATTTAAAGCCTCAAACAATGAGGCCGAGTATAAGGCCCTACTAGCCGGTTTGAGGGCTGTATTGCATCTGGGCACGAGAGATGTTGAGGTTTACTCGGACTCACGGCTGGTTGTTTACCAGATCACAGGAGACTTCGAGGCTCGGGACTCCAGAATGAAAGCTTATCTAAGTGCAGCCAAGCAGATTATCGGTCAGTTCGGAACGGTAAAGGTGTCCCAGGAAGCTCGGTCACAAAACAAACACGCCGACTCACTTGCCACGTTGGCCTCATCAGCAACCGAGGATACACCCCGGCTAGTCACAATAGAACTTATAAAAGAGCCAAGTATCAGTGTGAAGTGTATTCCCGACCAAGCCAGAATAGAGGTCGCGGAGGTAGCAGTGGCCAAGCCGTGTTGGATGAACCCGATCATAGATTTCCTTGCCAAGGATAAGGTTCTAGAGGACGAAGGCGAGGCCAACAAGATTCGCAGGATGGCTCCCCGGTACTGGCTGTCTTCAGACCACAAACTGTACCGAAGGTCCTTTGCAGGCCCTTACCTTTTATGCTTACATCCCGAAGGAGTCAGAGAGCTTCTGACCAAGCTACATGAGGGAGTGTGTGGCGGCCATGTTGGGGGACGATCTCTAGCACACAGAGCGATGACTCAGGAGTTCTGGTGGCCACAGATGCAGAAGGATGCCGCTGAATATGTTCGGAGCTGCGAACAGTGTCAAAAGCACGCCCCTTTGATCCATCAGCCTGCAGGTCGTCTAAACCCCGTCAGCAGCCCTTGGCCGTTCACGCAGTGGGGGCTTGACATCCTCGGACCATTCCCCCGAGCAACGGGGAACCGCCGTTTTGTATTGGTGGCTGTTGATTACTTCACAAAATGGGCGGAAGCCGAGGCCTTGGCCAATATCCGAGATACTGACGTAAAAAGGTTTGTATGGAGAAACATAGTCACAAGGTTTGGGGTGCCAAATTCTCTGATAACCGACAATGGGCTACAGTTTGATAGCAAAGCTTTTCGGGCCTTCTACAGCGAGCTTGGCATCAAAAACAAGTATTCAACACCGGCTTACCCACAAAGCAACGGCCAAGCTGAGGCAGTGAACAAGACCATTTTGAATGGGTTGAAGAGAAGGTTGGACGGGTGAAAGGAAGATGGGCAGAAGAGCTACCCAGTGTATTATGGGCTTATCGCACGACCCCCAGAAGATCCACGGGTGAGACCCCGTTCTCCCTGACATATGGAGCAGAGGCCGTGATACCAACCGAGGTGAGCTTGTGCAGTGCACGGGTCGCAGGGTTTGACCCCGTCTAGAACGCCGACCTGATGATGGAGCATTTGGACTGGCTAGAGGAATGCAGGGAGGCGGCGACCATACGGCTCGCCGAGTATCAGCAAAGATTAGCCCAAAGGTACAACCGGAATGTAAAGGAAAGGGAGTTCAGTGCCGGAGAACTGGTTCTGAGAAAAGTCCTGGGAAGCATGCGAGACATATCTGCAGGCAAGCTTGCTCAAACCTGGGAAGGACCATACAGAGTTACAACCATCGCTGGTGCAGGGGCCTACTTCTTGGAAGACCTTGACGAGAGGCCGCTTCCCCGGCCGTGGAACGCCAGCAACTTAAAGAAGTTCTACGTGTAAGCCAAAGCTTGTATTTTGCTAAGGTTGAGATTATGATGAAGTTCATTTGTATATGCTGTTTTTGTTCCCGTCAATACACACTAAGAGAACTGCAAATAAAAACTCTAAGGACAGAAACCTGGCCCTCGGCTCGATTAAAATCGCCGAGCAGGTGGAAACCTTATCGCTAAAAACTCTAAGGACAGAAACCTGGCCCTCGGCTCGATTAAAATCGCCGAGCAGGTGGAAACCTTATCGCTAAAAACTCTAAGGACAAAAACCTGGCCCTCGGCTCGATTAAAATCGCCGAGCAGGTGGAAACCTTATGCTAAAAACTCTAAGGACAGAAACCTGGCCCTCGGCTCGATTAAAATCGCCGAGCAGGTGGAAACCTTATCGCTAAAAACTCTAAGGATAGAAACCTGGCCCTCGGCTCGATTAAAATCGCCGAGCAGGTGGAAACCTTATCACTGAAAACTCTAAGGACAGAAACCTGGCCCTCGGCTCGATTAAAATCGCCGAGCAGGTGGAAACCTTATCGCTAAAAACTCTAAGGACAGAAACCTGGCCCACGGCAGGATTAAAAACACCGAGCGGGGGGAGACGCCTTTGAGCCAAGAAGGTAAAGGATCAAAAGATGAAATCATATTCCTCGACAGGGTCAAGCCACCAAGCATATGGGAACCTCAACCCTCCGAACATTAAAATTCATCTCGGACTATTCAAAGCACGGCATGATAGGCTTTGGGTATCATCACATGCACGGCATAAACATTGACACAGTCAAAGCGAAACAATCAAAAAGATAAAATTCATTCAACAAACCAAGACCAAAGTTAAGCAAGGAAGTTGTTTACCGATCAAACGGGCAAATTAAACCATAAATTGTTCGTCCGCCACATCCCGGCGACATAGGCAAATAAACCAACAAACATGAAAACTACAAGTGCGATGAAAATTAATGAAAGCGTAAAATTAATCAGCTGGAAGGTCGGGTCGGATCTCTCACTTTTGTCTGGTCGGTGAGGGGGTAACACGAGTCTTCGCTGAGAAGGTCCTGTACGGTTGGGATGTTGGTGGCTTCCATGTCCTCTGGCTCGGCATGGGCATCAATTTGTTCAACGAGCTCCCTCATACTTGCCGTTTCCTCCTCGTCAACAGTAACCGGGGGATCCTGCGCGGCAGTTACATCTCTCGGAAAGGGAATCTGGCCGGGGTCTCTCAGGTGGGAATCCTCGGCAACACCCAGTGCATGAAGAGCGGCATACCACCCAGCCTCGAAACCCAGCTTCCGAGCCTGAGTCACGACCGGCTCTGCAGACTGCTCGGCATCAGCGAAGCCTTCGTTATACCACTTCTGCTCGCACTCCGTCAGGGCCGCCCTAAGGTCAGCTAGCTCCTCGGCGTTGGAAGTGTTCAGGCTGATGGCTTCGGCCAGCTTCACGTCAGTTTCGTTCTGCTTAGTCAGAAGCTCGGCACATCTTTTTTCTGCCAGCGCCCAGTTTTGCTCCGCTACGGCGGCCTTCTTCTCGGCGTTCTCAGCTGCCTTAAGCTTTTCTTTCACTGATTTGGCCGTTGACTCCCGCGCACTCTTTTCACGCTCGACCTCCTCGGCGAGATCTCGTGCCCGGCCGGCCATTATTTGAGCCAATTGAGCAGCCTAGCAATCACAAAAAGTTAGCGATGAAACAGAAATATAATGTACGGGAGAAAGTAGATGACTAAGGAGTTACCGCAATAGCGTGCCATTCTAATCGGCGCCCCACAGACTCCTCAGATCCTTCCTCAAAGGCGTGCACGTCCTCTGGAAGAAGGAGGCCCTCGGCCAGGGTTTGGGCAACACGGCCACCCTCGCCTTTCTCCCATATCCGCACGCAAGCAGTTGAAGGCAAAGGCTTGCCGTCCAACAGAAACTTAGGCTTCCACGCTGGAGCCGCTTGAGAGGAGGACGCAGCCCCCGGACCAATCTGGGTCTGCGGCTCACGAATGACAACCCCCCCCGTTGGGTGCGGAGGGGTCTGGACGGCCGCATCTCCCAGCCCCGTGGAAGGTTGATCGGTGACCTTTTGTTTCTTCCTGGCCCGTCCAGTTTGAGATGGAGGCGGGGGCTGCGTGGACTGCCGTGCACCGGGCACGAAGCGATCGATGGTCATGATCCTCCTTAACACCATCCTTCCTCCGGACCGGATCTTCAGCCGACAAGGTAGCCGCTTCAATCGCTGGTTGCTGAGGCTCAACGATTTGGTTCTCGGGCTGCGCCTGCTCCTGAACGGGATTATCTTCTCGGATAGCTTCGTGGGCTAACTCTCTGAGGCGCCGAGAAACGCGTTCCGCAGACTCGTCTCGCAAAGGAGCTAGCTCGTCCGAGGCGGTGAAGCGCCGTCCAAATTCCCTCGCCTCCCCAGTTGTAAGCTTCGGTGGCAGGAAGTTGGCGTACCGAACGTCGATGTATGATAGCAGGGGATTATCCACCAGAAGTGCTTGTTTAAAATTCTGCCAGGTGGAGTAGACCGGTTCTACTCCGAGGATCAGGTGCGAGGCCCGGAGTTGTCCGTCCCAATGCACGTATATCTCGGAGCGAAGAATGAAGTTCAAATCTTTGACGTGGACGGCTCTGAGATCCGGAACGAAAACTTTGCCGTCTGCAAAAGAGCAAATATCGTATCAATATCTGTTAATGAAGCTTTACCTTAATGAACAGAAATGGAAAAGGGGAGGAAAGCAGTTAGATTAAGGGAATGGTACAAACCCACTTCACGCCGTGAAAGGGGGCAAGGGACGTCCCCGGCAAACCAATTGCCGCGCACGCGAACGAACTCCCTGGCGGAATTCCTATTCGAATCGGGCAGGCATGATATCAACCGTACCCGATTATCTCTTGTCTTTAGGTAATAGTTGGTAGCTTTGTTCCCACAGAGGCTATACATGTGGTTAATGTCATGATGATTTAACTGTAAATTAAAGGTGTGATTCAACCTACTGACGCAGCTAACCACCCGGTAAAAATTGGGGGAAAGCTGGTCGGGACACAGTCCGTAATACCTAAGCGTATCTGTGAGAAGGGGGTCCACGGGAAACCTAACCCCGCCCTCTAAGATTGACATCAAAGGAAAAAAGACTGTGCCTTGTCCTCGGTGGAGAGCGGTATCACTCTCATGGCAGTATGCCACTTCCACGTCATCGGGGATGCTAAATTTGTTCCTAAAGGTGGCCAAGGCAGTCGAGGACTCTAAAAGGTAAGAGTAACCCATCCCTGACGCTTAATACTGTGAAAGGGGACTTGAAGAAATAAAGCTAAAGGAATAGGAAGGGGAAGAAAACTTACTTGGGGTTCTAAGGAGGAAAGGAACACTGAGCAGGTGAGAAAGCGCAGAGAGAGTTGGTCGGCAGAGAGTAAACTCAAAAAATCGGAGATCAAGGAAAAATGAGAGAAAGTTCTGAGGGGAACTATTTATAGGATCAGGAAGAGGGACGAAGAAACGGTTAATCAAACAATAAATGGGCACGCTTTACGAACGGCCCTGCGAATACCAAAGGAAGCCCATTTGCGCGTCGCTTCGGTTCACGAACCGTCAGGCAATAATGACGACTGTACCTGACGCCGCGAAACGGCATGTCTTTTGAGATGAGCATTAATGGGAAACCATAATCACGAGTCCCAGGCCCTAGGATCCCCGAGAGCAAGAGGCCCGTCCAGCTCCTTGATTCTTCCCGGCAACCGGGGATGAATCAAGGGGGGGCTAATGTACGGTACCGAGATCCCTAGACTTGTATGGGCCCTGGGCCCAGGCCCAACGTAGCGGCCCAATTGCCCTAAGTCCTTGAAACTGCCTTCGTGCAAGAACAGAGTTCGGGTCACGGATTCTGAGAGGTGCTCGGCATGAGTTTTCCCTAACAAGCTCATAAATCCTGTCCGGGGAGGCCACGAAATGATCGGGGAACTGCATTACCGAGCACAATTGACTAGGCTGGAACCAAGTTCCAAGGCCGCAATTACTGCATCCCACCTTCACCTAAACACCCACTTAAAGCAAACAATATTGGACCTTCAATAGCACTATTGGCAGCTGTAATCATAATCCCTCCACTAACCTTGGCTATAAATAGCAGGAGTTTGGGAAGAGAAAGGGGTTCAAAAAAAAAGAGAGTAGAGTGAATATTGTATTGAGTCTCTCTGCCGAGAACAACCCTTAGTAGGAAATCCAAAAACCCACCTTACAAATAAATTGTTAGCCCAAGTGTATCCAGGCCCAACAGCCTCACTTCCGGAGCCTACACCTTTTAATATTGTCTCTAACCTATTTCTGCCGTACTCATATTATAGTGTTTTCTTTACTAGAAAAGTGGTTTAATCATTGTCAACAAATATATATATTATTCCTGTTTTATTATATTATGCCCGCCTGCTATAACCTTTTTGTGACAACGTCCTCCACCAATGGGCAAGTGACCAAGATCTAAGCAAGGGGGTCCTAACTTGTGTACAAGCTAGCTTGAGGTGAGTTGCAACCAAGCCAGTCCCGACTCTCCTACCCTAGAACTATTAGGCCAAAATGCGGCAAGAAGTAGTCCAGCCAAGAAGTATAGAAAGGCCCACCACAGACATCGTTTAGAGAAATTGAGAATATGGCGAAGCATATTTTTTGCTCCAAAATTACTTTTTTCCACATAACATTTCTCACACAGTTTATACTTGGCTTCTTGGCCTTACGTATTCCATCCTCCTCAAATAAGCAATTTCTCAAATTAAACCCATACTTGAGACTTGAGTATTTTTTTTCTCATTTTTTTTTTTTTTTTTGGGTATCTTAAATTTCTTTGAAGTAACTGCTAGAGATGATGAAGGATGAGTAGAATTCTCCATCATAATAGCATCTTCTTCGCTATCCAAAATTTCCAAATTTACACACAAAGATGCAGCCAAAGACATAGTACTCTAATTATCAAAACCAAAAAAACATAGATTACAATTTTAATCTATTCATAGCATCTAACAAGTATTAGAAAATATGAATTAACTAAAATAACAAAGATTAGACATCTTTGATAACATTGTTAAATTAAATACTTAAATTCTTTTTTTCTTTTATCAATTCATAATAATTAATCATTAAAAAAATCAACCTCAAACATATGGGGGATTTTGAGGGAGGGATAAAGAAAATTATCCTCACTATGGTTGGTCAGTGGGGGCCAGATGGAGGCGCCCCGTATCTACGTGCTAGACTGCTTCAGCTTGCAGCTTGTGTGTGTTGTGCATGTGCCATTAGGGTTTTACATTTTACTGCTAATCTTTTTTCTTATAGGTATTTTCTGCAAACCTTAAGTTTTGTTTTAGGTATTTTCTGTTAATCTTTAAGTTTTGTTTTGTTAGGTAGTGGTAGCACTACTGTACTAGTGCCATAGCGACCAGTTGGTTTTATAACTTTTGTTTGAGTTTTTCTATTTCAGTTTATAAAGTTTGTAATAATGGTTTGACTAGCATTTTTATTTATTTATACAAAATATGCTCCTATAAAATTAAAAATAAACAAAACAATGAAAGTATGAATTTTATTTTATTTTAAAAAAAAAATTAGGTTATGGGTCAACCGAGGTTGACCCTACCCGTCTCGGGGGGAAAAAAGGGGGTGGATTACCAGTCAACTCATTTTT